>JAAAKL020016752.1:0-10891 GCA_010016065.2 Carybdea cf. marsupialis auct. non (Linnaeus, 1758) | reverse complement strand
TTTAAATATATATATATATATATATATATATATATATATATATATATATATCCTGTTGATAAAATGTTTACAAGTTAAGAATAAGAGTAACAGTAAAATTAAAGTTGCATCTAAAATTTCTATACATCAATAATAATCCTTTAAAAGAACTATACACCCTTATCGTCGCCATTCCTTGCGAAATAACTAAAATTTAGTCTCAAGCAGCTTTCGAGTGACATGATACTTGAAAGGGTCGCAATTATTAAGTGTCCCTATTATGGAAAATGACCATAACGGTGTCTTAGCAAAACATAACGTAATGTTCGGAATAGAGATCCTATGTCCTCGTTTAATGTTGTGGCTGATGAGTAGATTTAAATTGTGGATTTCTAACGAAGGGATGTTCACTTGAAATCTTGTACGAATCTACAGCAAAAACCCTCATCAGTTATCAAGATATAAAGGGAGTTATGGTGCTGAGTTCATGATAAATAAAAGGCGGAGTCTATTCAACTCCCTCATCCATCCGACAAAACAAACATTGTTCTTTGTGAATAAGAAAACAGCAGCAAAGAGGCATGTGTAACTGTAGACAAGAGGTTATGTGTAACTGCAACAAACAGGTATGTACAACTTTAGAAAACAGGTACGTGTGACTGCAAAAACAGGTATGTGTAACTGTAACAAACGGGTATGTGTAACTGCAGCAAACAGGAATGTGTAACTGTAGCAAACAGGAATGTGTAACTGTAGCAAACAGGAATGTGTAACTGTAGCAAACAGGAATGTGTAACTGAAGCAAACAGGAATGTGTAACTGAAGCAAACAGGAATGTGTAACTGAAGCAAACAGGTATGTGTAACTGCAGAAAACAGGTATGTGTAACTGCAGTAAACAGGAATGTGTAACTGTAACAAAGAGGAACGTGTAACTGTAGCGAACAGAAATGTGTAACTGTTGCAAACAAGTACGTGTAACTGCAGAAAACAGGTATGTGTAACTGTAGCAAACAGGAATGTGTAACTGCAGGCAACAGGTATGTCTAACTGCAGAAAACAGGTATGCGTAACTGCAGAAAACAGGCATGTGTAACTGCAGAAAACCGGTAAAATAACTAGGTAATGAAATTGAACACAAATATCAAAGGTCAAAGGGTGCATTCATTCTAGTACCTTTGGTCACCTTATTTCTGATACACCCACTGTATGATGTCTGCACAGAAACCTTACGTGTAACACATCTTTGGCTACCATCCCCGCGCAGATCATGCCAAATAAACCAAGTTGAACAAAGAGAGAATTTCGTAATACTTTTTGTGAGGTGTTCATTCGTGACGTATCTAAAGAGGGACTTGTCATTAGGCATTCCTCCTCATATTGCAGTGTCACATCCTTTTGTACCCAGCGCCACTACACACCTACTCTAAAATAGTTGGAGTCACAACCCTACCACAATGTAAACTAAAATCTTTTGCTACTTACCCATTTGTGCAGGCGATGGGCATCTTGGAGGCGAGGGGGAATGTGGAAGGAGACTCCTTGGGCGTCGTGATCCAAAGCTTGTGCTACCAACAGAAACAGAGTCACGTGTCAGTCACCTATTTATAGTCATCAGTGTACCGCATACTCATCACGTAATAAACCAAGACGAAGATAAAACAATTCGTTGTTTCAAATAAATACAGCAATAGAGTGCAATACGAAAACTAGTTAACTCTAGATAACGGAACTGAAGCTAAAGGTGAGCGAAGGGTGGGGGTTGGAGTGCAAGCATGTAATAGGGCGATAGGGAAATGGTCAGTACACCGTAAATGTCAAGTAGAGTCAATGTAAATCACAACTGTATGAAGAAGGTATTGCATATTTGTAAATCTTCGTTATAAAAGAGGCACCAATTTACGCAAAGTACTGATATCAGCATCTCCTTCCCTTTTACATCAGGATGAAGACAGTCAGTAAAGGAATGCTATCTCCTTTAAGGGAAGGAAAGGAAGGAAAGGAAAGGAAAAGAAGCTGGTGTAACGATAGGAATGCAATGAATGGATAATCATCAATTCATTGCATTCTTATCGTTACACCAGCTTCTTTTCCTTTCGTCAGAAAAACATTATCGGTCTCCTTTGATATCGTAATAACGGCAACAAGATATCGTAATAACGGCAACTGTATTGACCCCTGATGTCAAACACTGTGACAAACCCCTCAGCGGCCAGGTATTTCTCGTGATCTTTCGGTCTCGTGACCATCCGGTCAACTGTAAACTAAGGGTCCTTTCAGTTCTTCTGCTTCTCGGCTTCGATAGCCAATTCATTCCTTTGTTGTGTATTGGGCTCATAAAAATAACATCCAACGCCTTTATATAAAGTGAGATGCATCTACGCTTCTTCTTCTAAACGGAGCCTACCAATGCCAATCCCACACTTGGTAATTGATGGAGAACTGCCATCGACGTCGCCTTCCCATAATCTCATACCCTTCAAAATCTCATTTCTGTCCGTTACGGGTTCTTCAACGACGATAAAATACGTGTCACTACTCGTCATATGTACTGACATTCGATAGTAAACCAGAACCAACGATGCATTTCCCTGTTGTAGTGATACTGGCGGGAATGTAAACCATGGTCTGCTACGAGTATCATTTCCAGTCTTCCAAGACCATTTCTGTGAGTTAAACTCCTGCACATTAAGCATCATTCTTCTCTGCTTCTCTAACAATAAATGAGCCATTGACTTTGCCCATGGGACCAAGAAACTATTCACTCCACATTTTGTATTGTAGGTTTGAGAAGATATCACAGAAAAAAACCTCTAGTTTATATTGTTTTCAGATGTTTAAAACTGTTTGAAGCAACAAGAGGACCTGAGAGGATATAGAAATATTGTCAACTAGCACGCAACACTGAACATCGCAGAGAGGGGCCAACTGTCATAAAACGTTTAGCCGTCTTCATGATTAACTCGCATAACTTGCGTATCTTATACAACAAAGCTTGTAATATATATGGTGGGGTACATTCGTAGAGTGCTTTAAGTCTTGAACTAACTTAACAAAATATAATTGGGTGGAGTTTTAAATAAAACTAGCACCCGTACACATAAAATGATAAAATACACAAGAAAAGCTGAACATGATAACTGACAACAAAACGAAAGTCTTCCGTTTAAAACTTTCGAATATAAATACGATCCCTGGGCCTACACTAGGGGATGGGGGATCATATTCGTAGGTGTCTTCGGATTAGCAACAAGGGGGGCTTATATACGGTGTTTGACGGCATCTTAACAAGTAGTGCCCCTCTCACGAATCTCTTTTCAGAGGTCATGTTGTACTCCAGTTTGTCCTTTTAAATATCGCTTTCCTCTCTTCGGTGTCACATAAAGTCACGTTTTTCCATCTATATTCACAGACTCATCCTATTCACCATCGTACGTATCGTGGTCTACTTTCAAAATCTCGTACTAATTCTCGTATGTTATAACCCAGTGTTAGTATGGGCTACTTTTCACAATGTCTTTGACCTTGGCAAGATTGCGAAACGAATCGTTTGCTGATTAACTATTACTCTCTGTTATTCAAGCTCCGCGACTCTCTCAGTTGGGCATGGACACGAGTTACAAAGATAACACAGTTAAAGCCACGTTACATTGTTTTGTTACAAGCCATACACCGTACAGTACATCATAAAGAATTCTCTAAAGTTTTGTCACAGAACATGAGGTAGTTAGTTTTCATAAAAGCAATGGTAACGCATCCACACTCAATGTGCACATGGTTTGAGATCATGGGATTTATTTGCTCAGTAACGAGATGATGGTGAGAGTTTAGCCCCATTAAGCTTCATTCACACGCTTAACCTTTGCAAAGTAAGGTTTTCACAACGACGGAATGCGTATCTATAGATAAGAGAACAACACTCGGTTATGAAAGTGACAGTGCGGAATAAAGCACTTGAGTTTATCATGTGATTAACAAATAAGGCATGAAATAATGGTGCTCTTGTTAACAGAGAAGAAGCTGAGGTGTCCAATAAGGGAGATCAGAGGGCAATTAAAGTTTGAACGAATGAGATAAATTGAACATAAACAATCGTCTATTTCAGGAAGGAGTGCGTGAGCTCAAGGGCAGTTTAAGCCCACGGCTTGGGCTGCGTAAGCCCAGGCTTGGACTATTTATAGGGCCAGCTCTATAACTCTAAGAAACTGCTCGATATCATCCTCCGCATAAAAATGAAGTGAAGGGATGCTGTCCCTTGAGGTGTTAATAAGTGCAACGTCGACCATGTTTGAAAGATGGCAAAAATGAATGGTTTTCCCTGCGGCTAATCAGGCATTCAGAATCCGCTGTACTTGCATAACGTATGACTGAACATGCCATCTTGATCTCTGTACATCTCAGAAAATTAAAACTGATGACGTAATCAAGCTTGCGCGATAACCCCCTATGGAATACAACATAGGGCAGAGGTGCAGTTTGGGCAGATTGGGTGGGAGGCGTAACTATCTCATGCACAAAATACACCAGCCGTCCACGAACAAGTCAAGAAACGTGTTGATAGACTTAGCCGCTTTCCACCGGCCTTAAATAACAACACACGCCTGAATAACAGCTTAATGTCACGCGTAATACAACATAGGGATCTCACGGTAACAGTGACATGCTGCATTGCCGCTTTTAAACGCTGCCGCTCAATAAACGACAGACACACGGGGTTTGTAAGTGTACTACACACCTTCCTCTACATGACACACCTTAAAGCGGCGTTTATAGCACATAGCAGTAATTCTTACCCATCAATGGGTACTCCACTGTTTGCTACCGGATGACGACGATGTAGACGTTTGAGAATTTAACCTAATAATAATTCAGGTACGAACCTTTGTCTTTCTAGTTTGAGTACCTTTCTAAGAATCTTGCAGTTGTAGCTACTACATAAAAGCCTTCGGAATTTATAAATGCTGCGGCGTTTAAAAGAGGAATATGATGCGACAAAAGCAACAAGACGTGAGGTCACCGGCTCCCTGTGACGCATGAAGATAACGTTTTAGGTGAATGTATATATACCAAGGATTGGACTAGGCCAAGAAAAATTTCTGCTATGTGAGTTTTCCACAGCAAAACCATAAAATTTCACAACAATAACATTTTAACAGTGGTAGTATTTGTTGGGTAGCTATACATCCATACAACATGAACATATGCAAGTTGGTTGGTGTATAAATTCGCTAACAGCTCAATCAAGGCATCAGTCATAAGATGTCCAACCCGCTAAACCCTATTTAAGAGACTAATTATGCCATCAGACTCCCATTTCCTATTTCACCACAACACCACATCGATGATAGTCATAACAGGCAATATAAGATAACCATTCCGGAATTAAATTTATTTTCCGGGGCTTTCCTGCCAAATATATCTCACTTTCAAGTGAGATGGCATAACAAACTTATCCTAGAAGTATCCAATATAAAACTTGTCGAGGTCTCCACAAGCAGCGGTGTCTACAACTGCAGTGCTAATGCTATCGAACCTTAACTTGTCTTTGTCTCAGTGGAACTAGAATTCCCTGCCTTCGAGATTAGACAACCAATCCTGCAATATTCATTTTACCAATTTTCAAATAATTTTACTCGCATCCTTCTCAACACGTCGGTAATTTATATCGGAAGCAACGTTTTATTTTCCGTCGATCTTAGGGGTTATGTAATGTAATTTGGAGTGTGATCAGTATTAAAGACCCACTATTGAATATTTTTGCGAATCCTTCCACTAGCAATCGCACGAAAATGACCATAAAATCCTGTTTTATTGCCGGAGACTTGAATACATTCCAAACGTTCTCGGACTGGAGTGTTTTCACATCCGTTACTTTAAGACATCTGTCTCGGAAGGGTGGAGACAAATTTGGGACGAAGGGGAAGTTCTTACGACAAAGATCTGATACATTACTAAATTTCAAGAAACTGTCTCTTCCAAAATACGCACGAAAGTGATCGTGACTGGTGTCGAACAGTAAGGATGAGATTACTAAAGTGAGCGTAACCTGCCTTTGTAACTTGTAAATGGCACGTGAGGTGGTCTTCCGTATTTCGTGAGCAGCTATAATGCCCCCCCACTGGAGAGCGGTGATCTAAAATCCAATAATGGCGCGCACGATAGTGGATTTGATTGGCGTACCAATAGCCACTAAGCTTGGCTACCAGTAAACAATCTTAAAAAGACGTGTGTCGCTTCATCTGTTACTAGAACCCTCAAATTTCCCTTTTGGCGCAAATAATGGCACTGCTTAGCAGAATATACTTACTTTTAATGTTTGGATTGCATGCAACAATATGTAGGGCGAGGAACTTGATAAAATACTCGCTATACATCGCCATACATATTTAAAACTCTTTCCACAAGCTACGTCCTACCATCGCACCAAAAAGATGAACCGGCTTTTTATAAGAGGAAACAACTCACACTAAAACACATAGCGATTTACACACGAGTGCACATGAATTTTTCCCCCAAAACACGTACGCAATTACACTATGCATACAGACGCCAGTACGAGCAAGCACGATACACGCGCTGTATATGCATATTGCAAAAATACCAGGATGTGCGCATGGACATAATAAATGTCTTCACATCGTGTGGAAACAGGTTGGAGCTTACAAGCAATCTCACATCCATCAACAACACTCTAGTGAGCACAAAGACGTTGGCAAAATGTTACACAAGCACACACTTCATACGAATGCATCCACGTGGGCAAGACACGAACTAAATTACTCTAGATCTTCATCTTCAGAACCAAAGTAAGAATTAAGAAGCTGGCTTATCAACTTTCACTAGTAAAACGGAATTGATAAGGGGTTAATTGGTGGTGTCCTTTTTACCAAAAAGCAAATTTGTCTCGCTAGTCAATATTGCATCACAAGAAAGAGTTGCATAATTTCTTATAATTATATAATATATCACCATCTACTCTCTGCATTTAAAATGACATACAATCAACCCCTGGAGCACTCTGAGAGACAATTAGGGCGCACACAACAACTACAAACACATTCGGATGGTGGAGAAACCCCTAAAAATTAACTGACTTTGGACAGCACAAATTCATCCGTAGCAACCTACTTAAAAATAGTATAAATTAAAAGAATGTCTTTATGGTTATGATTCGCGGAACAAGCACATGTCTTACCTTCTTTAAAATGAGTAATCTTGGGTTTAAACACCGTGACCTCAGAGCAATGTTTGTTTACTTCAGTGACTTAACATTACTCAACTTCTTCACAATATTTCTTACAACAGTACACGAGTATCCTATTTATCGGAGTTCTTTTCATGCTTACTTGGCCCTCTGTAATATGCTTGCTATAAATCTTGATAAACCAGGCTCAAGTTAAAGACGTTATGGTGTTTTCACTCCTGATACGTCAACGTTGTAACACATGCTATGTCCTCTATCGGCAGCTTTTGGTCTAGACAAGTCTTCAGTTCTCAACATGCCACAGTGTCTGCAGCTGAAGCTTCAGGCTTGGCTACAACACGAGTCACTACCGATGGAACACTCACTACGAGGCTGGTGTGCTGTGACCTCGATGGTGAACCATGAATAAAACAATCGTGGTTACTTGATACATAAACAGCGAACACCAAGTAAAATCAGCTTGGCTATATTTTTGTTTGCGGTTTTGTAGGCTACGCGTTTCGGTCTTCTGAACGGCATGCAGATCGTCAAGAACACCCATACATAATCCCATCATTGCGAGAAAACCCGAACTATCAGCTGTCAGCACGTGTAAGTTTTCAAAGTAGATTTTTTAATGTTACAGCAACCAGCACTAAATCATTAACTACACAAATGGTTCACTTTAAAAGGTTTATCGTATCAGGTAGTGTTACGGGTCATTTCTTCAACAGGTTTCTGGCTCAGCTGACAAATTATTAGCTCAAACTTTACTACTTTTAGTGTAAAAGCAAGTCAGTTGAGCCTCAACACGTGCCAAAGTTACTGAAAGGATGTGTCTGCATCAGCAACCTCTCTTTCATGTATTGCACAAGTAGATGATCGAACGAAAGATAAGTACTGTAAGTCTATGTTAAAGAAATAGTGCAAATCCCCCCTCCCCCTCTCAAAAAAAATGTATAGCTGTCGACACCTTCAGATGGCTAACTTACAAAAATATGTGCCGAAGATGTCGGTCGGCTTTCAATTTTCGGCTTCTATTAGACACCGAATCGATCTGAAACGATCAGCTAGTACTCTGTTTAAAATGTACTCATAAAGCCGTTGTTAGAAAATTACAAAAGTCAACCACTTTATGATCAAGAGATGGGACTTTGTAAAATCTCAACATTCACTTCTACATGTAGTTGGGTGATATCTGTTGTTCCCTCTTCCTTCTTCAGTATAATAATACACTCAGGATTATTCATTGTACAAAGCATTCATCGGAGAAGGAGAAGGGCAAACTTAAAGAAGAATAAACGGTTCCTATGGCCTAAAGATATGTATAGGAAGCACTCAAATTTTTATTAGAAATGCGTCCGTTGAAAATAAATACATTTTCGAAAATATGATATATATACTTACATAGGCAAACACGTGAAATGTTTATGTCCTGACGAGAAAAATTATTACCTATTAATAATTGCCAATAACATAATGACCTTGTATGAATAATGTATGTATGTATGCATAAACATGTATGTATGTATGTATGTATGAATAATGTATGTATGTATGTATGTATGTATGTATGTAGAAAGGTACGTTGATATGCAACTATGCATTGTGTAGTAAGGTAGGTTGAAATGTATAGAAAGGAAGGTAGTAAGGTAGGTAGGTAGTTGGGTAGGTAGGTAAGTAGGTAGGCAGGCAGGCAGGTCATTAGGTAGACAGGGAGGCAGGGAGGTAGCTAGGTTACAAAAGAATTAGATATGTATATACGTATGTAGATTTATGTATGTATGTAGTATGTAGAAAGGCAGGAAGATATGAATATGAGTGTAGTATGCAGAAATGTGTATAGATATGTATGTATGTAAATACAGAGGGAAGTAGCCATGTGTGCCGGTAGGTGTGTATAGCGATGGTCCGATATATATGCGTGTAGTTTGTAGAAAAGTAGGTAGCTACGTATGTATATAGGTATGTATACTGAACAGTGGGTTGGTATGTAAATACTTAGGTAGGTATGATGCTGACGGATACGTAGATATTTAGGTGTCTAAATAAGCAGCATGCATAGCGTGGGTTCCTTTCAAAAGATATCTATTCTGTTACGAATTTAGATTTTGAGTTAAAAAATAAATAAATGCAAGTGTTATTTTTTGGGACTACTTGTTCAATGACTGCCTTCTCGAACCTGTTGTCAGTCCGTTAGCAATAAAACACTACCCAGCCGATAAACTTCGCTAACTAAATACGGTCTGTTTATCAGATAGAACTTTTGCCGTCTGTAGTGGTGGGCAAGCGTTTCTTCAAATAACATCCTTACTACGCCACGTCCGTATAATTAAAACGGTTCACTTGAACAGAATTATGTCCCAGTTACACAAATAATATTGTAATATTACTTTCACTACATCAATAGGGATTAAACATTCCACTTACCTCACTTTTCGCGGAAGATCGCTCTGGATAAAGAGAGAAAATACAATAACAGTGAGCGAATTCTGCTAAGTGTGTCTATTTGCTTCGAGTAAAAACATCAGCTGTACTTCAAATTGATCTTGTTTTGAAACTTACGGCTGAGCAGGTGCTTAAAAAAGCTACCCTGACAAAGCCAATTCGCTCTACTGTCAACTTTAAATATTAAACGGAATCGAGGGGCAATAAACTGTCTCATAGTATTTTATCAACAAAAGATAGAATCTTCATTGAAATGTCGGCAAAAAGAAGAAATACGTGAAGTCAATGTTACATCAATGAATCTCTGGCTCAAACGAAAAGTGTACCAACCGCATAAGAGCTCTCAAGAAATGTCCACTTATGGTGGTTCTGATTTGTACATGGGATTTAATTTAAATATTTAAAGTAAATTCCTAAATAGTGTATCATTGGATGTGCAAATGCTTGGTTACCAAACAGTGTTGTTGTTTGCAAAGGGAGCCCTGGCAATGATGGAACAGAGGAAAGTTGCTTCATGTATCGGGTCTTCGTACTGACAATCGATTTCACTCTGCCCAAAAACCAACCAAAAAACTGTCAATTCTTTAGCCACGTATTTACTACTAGCGAATTTGTTATTTTCAATATTTTGCACTTTGAAAAATAAAGCTTATGTCTGAATCTTTTGCAGAGCACAACCTTTTCCTTATTATTACCTGGCATTGTTGAAATTTTGTAGAGATGTCAATAATGTTGAGGCCATATTTACTTTTAACAGAGCAACGCGATATCTAAAGTGCCACTTTATGGTATTTCAAACCATCTGTGGAAGGCACTATGACACTTCATATCTAATGCAGATTTTACCCACGTAATACTAAGGTCACATATGTGAGATGTCATGAAAATTTTGGAAGAAGGTATCTTTGATATATAAGTAGCTTACTTTGGGGATGTAATGGCAGGAGATCAAGACGTTCGATACAATCGTCAAATTCTGTTATTAACGCTTTTTTATGCTCAGTGTTGTCCATTTCAAAGTTGTAAAACCTCCAAAGGTATCTGAAACTTTCGTTATATTCCAAGACAGGCAAAAGTGTTTTGTTTAAAAGCAGTTTAGGCCTAAACTGTCTCGGTAATGAGCCAACTTTAGCAATACCAAAGGTCTTACATTTTTCAACCCTCACCGTCATGCCACTCCATGTACACCAAGCCGTGGAAGCATGTAAGAGAATTTGATTCTCATACTCATGACCAGTTAAAACTGCTGCATCGTCAGCAAATTGATACCAATGACGAGGTT
>JAAAKL020016751.1:0-10891 GCA_010016065.2 Carybdea cf. marsupialis auct. non (Linnaeus, 1758) | reverse complement strand
TATATATATCAGTTACCATGTTGGATAAGCAATCACAGCAAAGGAGGATATCACCACTGAAGGTGGAAGTTCAAAGGGTTCAAAGGGTGCAGTCTACGTGTACTCGAGTACAATGTTACTCGAGGTCAGGTTTCTACTTTAGCTGTTCTGTAAAGGTTTTTAATTCTGTCTCATTGATTTTTAAGGCAGGAGTAAAAAATTCTTTTTTGCAAAAAATTATGGTGATATTAAACGTCCTTTGGACTTGACCTGAAACAAGTTACTACGATGGGACCATCCTTACCATTGTCGAAGAAAAGCAGGTGCGATTTGCAATAAGCAAAGGGTGACCCTTTATCAAGATATAAAAATAATTGATAAAAAGTAGAGTAGGTGCAATATGTGTATGATTGCCGATTGTTTAATTTTATATCCTTTAATGTATGATAAGGACAAATGGCTGACTAAGGAAGTAAAAATCGTTTAAAAAAACTTTTTTATTATCTACATAGTTTTATTCTCTAAACTATTTTCCTACTTTCTTCCTACTTCGATATTGATAAGCAGTGATCTTAAGAAGTAAATAATTGACAAATAATAAAGTTTGTGAAAACAGTGCATCACACAGTATCTACTTGAAAAGTTGATCCTATTTTCGAAGGAAATGAGGAAATTCAACTTCTAATATTGTTTGGTTTTTGTTTGGCACTTTTGTGTGGCTGTGAAAATTTATGAGCAACAGTCAAAGGAGCAAATGTTAACATCCCGAACTTTCCTTTATCAAAAAGGCACATGGAATTTTCTATTATGTGAACGCTTGATGCATGGGAGTATTCTCCGATAGGGGAGGTTGTTCTACCTTAATTACACATGAAATTGGTTTGATGCCATCTTTGCACTTGATAGCTGATTGATGCTCAAAGCCTCATGGAAAATAGTAAGATCTGACTTTTTTATTTCTAATTTCTTATTTCCGATTTTACACTCGAGGAAAATCCTAATCCCATATCAAAAGTGAGAGACAGTAAATCACAAAACCTTGTTTGCGAAAGCAAAAGTATAAGATTTTGAATTAGGACTTTCCAACCTGTAAAACATATTATTTGTTTGGTTTTTCGCATCTTTTTGCTTATTAACGTACCTTAGATGCTGCAAAAACTCTGAAATACTCAGGGTTTAAAATAGTTCTTTAATCACTCTCGTCTTTAGCCATTTTTCTTATAGTTTAAGATGCAAGCGAAGCTACACATCACTCAACACTTGCCATAACCTTACTAGCATGGCCACCATGACGCTTAGTTATATATAATATCAGGTATTAAACGTATGGGTACTACTTTACAATAAAAAACTTAAAAATCTAGATTTTGCGTAATTTAAAGGGTATTCAGGTGATTTCGCTGCTTTCTTTAAGAACATAAAATTCCTCGAAAATCTTACATCGTCAGGAAATGTTTCAAGTATTGTACAAACGCAGTAGTTACTGTATTCTTCCCTTTACGTTGATGCCTATGTAAGGTTCGATAATTTGGTGCCCACCTACTGATGAGTACGATCATCCATCATGCATATGAAAGGTTATCTTACTAGATTGATGGATATGCAAATATTAATACTGCATTTTAACTCAAAGCCATAAGCTGCAAGATGCCTGTTTTAACCCGTATCGCCACATAATATTAGTAGAAGGACTCAAAACACAGTAAATAAGTAGAGCTTAACCCTTAGTGCATGATTAAATGCTATTTGAACGGACCTTTAAAGTTGTCATCAACAAAATCAGCTTGGTCCTTATTTTAGCCGTATTGTCAATTTAATAAGATGGAATGTAGTAGAACGGAATGACTGGTAGCATAAAATATAATGAAAGGGCAACTTTACAATTATGTCGCGAACATTCTGTGTATATGGCAATATTTGAGGATGGTTGCATTTATCTTAGCTTACGGCACATGTTTAAAAAAGGGTTATCAAGTGTCAATGACTACCAACATGTGTCTATGCAATAATTAGAATGCACACTCCAGAATGTAAAATAAATATTTTGGAATATGGATGTCACCGATGACGTCGTTAGATACATAAGCACTGCAGATTGTGACGTCAAATCACAACGGAAGTACATATCTCTTAAATAATTATGTACATGTAACGTCTTACTTGAAAATCAATATTAAAAACAGAAATAGTTGGATAGAAAAATATGCTTGAGAGCTGAGGAAGGCTAGCAAAATTTACTTCAGGAAAAAATAATAACAATGTTATGCTTCCTCCTACCCCAAGGTATTGAACCTCGCAACCAAGTATACTTAAAGTATCCTTTCAGATGCCAATATTGCGTACTTTGTTTGCCATGGAATAGAAGCGCTAATAAGCGTTATCATCTAAATCTCCTCCTAATTGCTAACTAGCCAAAGTTAAACAGTCAATCCCAACTGTACCAAATAATAAATTCAGTGCCCATTCTTGTCTCTTTTTTATGTATCTTAACATCATACATTACTAACTCTAGGTATACAATAAGTGGACGATAATGATAATTTAGATTTAATGTGATTTCAATCTACAATTATAATGCACACCGCCAAGTACTATCCTGTCGTTTCTAAAGTGCTACATAAAACTAGATCGTGTTAATATTTACAAGAAAAAATAGAGAGGGATAGTATTGCAGTTACCTGAGCTTTCCTGCCTTACAAATTTCTTCAGACTGCAAGGGATCTCTTCAGTTATGGTAGTTTTATTATCTACCTTACATTGCACTTCTTTCTTTTAGGAATTGTTTTTTTTGACGAAAAATATTAAAGACGTCAGGTTTGGGAGGCAACTGGAGACCACCCCTGTACATGTACTGTCTCCCCAGGGCATCGCTCCCTCTGGCTGAACAATAGGCTACGCTCAACATCGAGTATGCAACCAAACAAATAGATAAATTATTAAATACTTATGTATAGAAAAATAAAAATACATAATTAAATAGATAAATAAATAAATAAGTAAATAAATAAGCAAATAAATAAATAGATAAATAAATAAATACATCAAATAATTTTTTGGCCAGCATTTCCAAAGAAGTGCCAAACGCGCATCAAGAAATTAAGTGGTTTAGCATAAGGGACCTATTGACTTTAAACGTGTTTCTATTACAAATCTTTGTTATAATGGAGGGTTTAGGAGATGGTTATAGAAATCTGGAAGTAATATCCAAAGCCTCGCTTTAGTGAATTACAGTGCTAGCGTCGCGGTTATAGATAGTATTATATTTACCACGAGTATAAACTTTATGAATATATATATATATATAAATATATTTACTGTAAAAGGCCTCAAATCATCAAATAACAACATTCCTTACTGATTATACAAGAAGTGTATCGTACCTCGAATAGTAAAACATGCATATTGATAGACATTCAATCTGCAGAAAGTTTCGTTTTGCCCTTTTGTGAGCTCATCAGTCCAGAGCAAGGCGTCGAGACTGATTTATATATAAACATAAATATCTGGAAATCTATTGAATAAAAATTCTTTCGTTTGAACATAATGTTAGTATGACATGGTATGAAAACTCTGCATATCTTAATCATACAAAAAGCAATGAAACAAGAATCTTCACTATACTTCTTCATCTTTATTTTCATCATTATTTAATTGCAATATTATAGCCCGTACGTCATTGTAAAATATTGATTTCAAGCGATCAGTTCGATCAGAAGCAGCCTTTTAAGAGACAAACGATGTCCAAGATAGTATAATAACTTAGATTCAATTAAATCCACGCCTCATTTTTTTCATCAGTTCAGCTGTTCGTATCATTACTTCACGTCAGTACAGATATCATTGGTATTAGTGACAGTCTTGTGGCATGACTTTTTAGCTACTTGGACGGTGATTTCTAAAGGCTACATGTACTTATACAATAGGGCGCCATGCCATTTCATAGTTATTGCTTTAGAGGTAATATTGAAACGATTTAAACTGTAATCTCTGTCTGGACGGGAAGGAAATCCTATGGTAATGGTTCGGTTATCCAACTTAAATCTACCTATAGAATGTCATTATGCGTAGAGCGACAAGCCATCATAATCAAAAGGAGAGGCACTTTCTACCTTTCCTCGTATATGAAAGAGTTGGTAAGTTTGAAATATTAAAGAAGCAATTTGAGAGATGTCAAAAATGATAAAAAAAACTTCAATATTCCATCCTTGATGAGTTCAAATTTTGAATTTATAATTAAAGAAAACGATGCACTTTAATTTTTCATCTCAGTTAAATATTCACTTTTGAAAATGCAAAATTGAGTTAACCTTCCAACAGTAAGCTTCTTGAAGTTGACAGGCATATCTAGCTTCCGATTAAGCGCTAGCTCTCTGGCACTTGTTTAAGCTCATTTAAAGCTTTCGAAAACAAGAGACACAATCTTCCTTCCATCCAATCTTCCCTAACGACTCTCAGAATCTTTTTTAATCAAATAACTAAAACCTTATAAATTGTAATCGACTATAGATTTTCTTTTAGAAATTTCTTCTAACTACTCACAAATAATGTATACTATCCCTAGCTATAACAACTATTCGACGTTATCTAGAATTATTTAGAAGAACCTTTGTTATAGTACATACAAATTTTAATAAATATAGAGTATTGATTTACGGATATATTTATGTCTATATCGATTAACAAGTATTTGCAATTTCGTCTCTAGAGTATTCGATACGTAGAGCTTAATACTTAGAAAGTGGTAATAACTTAATCTTAAATAGACACTCTTAAGTTCGCTACCTCTTTCCACCCTATGAGGTATAGTAAGGGTAACCTAATGAAAGAAAATCCAAGGCAACTGCAGTTATTTGATTAACTGTTTAATAATGGCTTAATACCCCGTTGGTGACATACCTTACTCTTTGTTTAGTATCTACTCAAACGTATCATTTCAAACAATTTCTTCTTAAAATCACTTTGCAACTTTCACTGGGCTCTGGATAGCATGATGAACCGGATAGCAGTCCTTCCATGTTCAAATAAAACGGCGCAGCGAATATCGTCTGCAAAATTGTATGGAGCTCGATTTCGATGCTCTCCAGTTGAGTATTGGAAGCTGATGTGGCCACTAGAGAAATATATCATGTTATCACTACAATTTTTGACTTTGAAATAAGCAAGTTTCCCTAACTCCCTTTCTAAGATATTGATAAGTTTGAAAGGAGCTTGTTTGAATCTTGCATGTCCTCCGCTTAGCAGCAGGGAGGTCTAGGAAACATAAAATATCAGGAACGGAGCCCACTTTCCATGTGGCCAGCGTCTTGCTTGATTTATTTCCTTTTTACCAAGATCTAGTAAAAACGTAACTTCTGTTAGTCCAAGATTGTAACTGACTGTTATTTTGAAATGAAATGGGGAGGTAAATGTTCCATAATTCAAAATTGAAAAGCGTCGTGGCGTTTTGCCTTAGACTGATATATCAGAATTTGTCTACAATAAATGTTGCAGAATTTGCCACAAATTTCAAATCTATCAATCATATTGTCGTTGCCTTTCACGTGGAAAAGATATGTAAGCATGTACAAGAGTAGGCAGAAACGATCTATTCCCTATCGATGGAATGAATAGGCATGGTGCAATACGTCAAGTCTGAAAACCTCAAAACTGTTCTAATTCCGAAATTTTCTTACGAAGTAAAAATATAAAAGTAGTTGTAGGCCTGTGCTCAGGAGTCTAACTCGGCAGCCTGTTATTTGCGTCAAGTGTTCTCTTATAATAATTTTTCTCGCGACAATAGTAAGGTATCCGTAGTTGATGAGGTCTGTAAATGATTCGAATGACTTAATTGTCTATCTGTTTTGGGTAAATGCTAGTTTTTCTCGAAGACGCATGAAGATATCTGATTGAAATATCTCCCATTAATCTCTCGGCCAAGCGAATAATGTTTAACTTCTGCTCTTTCCTCCATGTTATTGCCCATACTAAAGAGGACCCCTTAGAGCCTCGAGAAAACGTCGTTCCTTTGTGAGCAGATAACAGAAGATTATTTTGCAATCTAACAGCAACTGTGCTTCATGAGGTGAACACTGCACGTCAAACAACCAGGATGTCCTGATCTAAACTATGTATATCGTTCAACATAAGACGAACTCAGACTTATAAATTTGTAGAACTTACCAATGACGCCAATCTCTTTCTCTCTTTGCCAACATTTTACTCAAAAAAATATTTCAAATCGTAATATTTGTAAACAAGCCTATTGCCTCGTTCTTATTACAGATCTTGACTATAGGCAAGCAATCACTTATTCAGAGGTCTTAGGATAAATTACACGGCATGGATAGGATTTCAAGCTTCTTTGTGCTAGAAAGTACTGCATTGCTATCCGATCTAACTGACATGACAGTCAACATCTTGTTTTACTTAACTGCAACGAGAATAATCTTACAACCACTCTATTTGACCTTATTCCCTATGCAAACAAACCGCTGTGCATCCTGAAACGGAAAGTGTGCAACGAATCCTGATGTCAACATCACCAAACTCGTTGTTGCTTCTGCGTTCAGAAAAAATCTTAGCATCAGAACTGCAGTGAACAGCATAATACTCTCTATGGCTTTCTTCATAACTACTACCACAATGGCCCTCGCCAACATATCCTGCAAATGTTTGGCTTGCTATAAAATGATGCACAAATGATATACATACTACTTTCCACCGTGCTAAATGGTATAAATGAGCATAAATAGACGACTCTGCTATTCATGCAACTAGAACACAAATAAAGTAAGCATTGCCAATAAACAAGTATTTCATTCTTTTGGTAACACAGCCTATGTCTCCCTTAATGGGAAATTCAGAAAAATATATTTCTTTCAGGTAAATTTTACACTAGCCCCCGCGACGCTCCCTAGATGGAGGCGCAGTAGTTATTTTCTGAAGAGACCAAAGGGTATCATAACAGACGGTGAAAATTCAAAATTTCAAATGGTTTTGTTTGCGATTCCTTTAGCTTTACCACGGTATTTTGTAAGGAAAAATTCTACAAATCCTTGATATTTCTGAGTTTTGCGCTTTAATGATACAGCTGAGATATAGTTTAAGCGTTTGAAGCTTCTAAGACTTTCCCTACATCTCTCGGCATATTCTCTTAAATATATTTCTTGGGTAAATAGTTACGTTTTGTATAATTTACTGTAAAAGTAGAGGTTCATCAATCGAATCCTTAAGGGTTCCAAATATCTTTACATGGAAGGTTGTCGAGCCTATGTTGTCACCCCCACCCCCTAAACCATAAAAGCTCCATTGAAGACGTCACATTTAGGGACTTAACTAATTTACGTGTTTAATAAGCCTCCTTACTTCATCAAATACTGAAGGTCTACTCATCTTCCGGTAGATATGACTCTAGGGTAGGTCACTTATTAGGTAGGGGTCTTCAAGTGACTGGTGAAGAAAAAGTTGGCAAAATGTCTAACGCCTCAATACACCTTCGGTGTCTGTTATTATGCTTCCGCCATCAAAATATTTTCAAGGAGCAATATCAACACTGAATCCATTTATTTTCTTTCATAAGACGTATTTTATGATAAACTACGGCTACCAAGGAGAAATTTAAACAAATCAAATGGCTACATTGCTCTCGCTTAAGAAACTTTTCTATTTTCTTATTTGTCCTACACTGACTCAAAGTGGAAAGATGCGAGTAAAAGCATAATCGATGAGACAAGTTTAAAGCAACTGCTGACAATGCAACGAATAAACAACCGAGTCTTGGATGTGCTTATCCAAAAATTTCCAAAGTCGAGATCTAGCGTACAAATGGCTTCGTTTAATTGGCTGCACACAAATGCATACAAGGTTAACAAAGAAATTAATTGCGTCCTTGTTCGCTTTTCGCCTTCAATTGTTGTATCTTTTATACAAAGTACTTAAAATCATGCTCCGTAAAGTTTAACGCTAGAAACAACAGCCCATGACAACTTACTTTGCTGTTTTCTGGAAATTGTTCTGAGAAATTCAAAACAATAGAAGGGTTGATCGAAAACGCCTTGAATCTTCCCCACTACCATTAGAAATCAAAGAGACATGCTCCCAATCGACTTGTTAATTGATCGGTCTACAACATGCAGAAAGAGAAGCCACATAAACTACATCAGAAAGATTATAAAGTTTGTTTCAGGCTATCATTAGGAGGATTAGAAAAAAGGAAACGCAAGTTTTAGGTTTGTTATAACCCCCAGAAAAATAAGTGTCGCGTTACAATTATAAATTATGGGAACTGAGAAGACGGAAAGGCTGCCTATCACGTGGACAGCGAAGTATATGTCCAGTCCCTTGAAAAAAACGTATTGTGTTGCAGTTGAGCATCATAGGGACTCTGCAGATTAACGAAATTAGGTTCTCAAACCTGTCCTCCTTTTTGCCCTAAAGTAACAGATTTAGGTAGCAAAGTATGTTGTAGTCTTAAGAGAAAAACGGATATATGGCAGCATATGGACACTGGCTATGGATGGAGACAAATGATAACTTCAATCTATGAATGGGAATTAGTGATGCGAAGTTAATATCAAAGTAGATAAGGATTCTACTAACACACTGGACTGGTAATTTGCAGGAAAAATTGCAGGTTCCGTGTTACGACCATATACAATTAAAAAAACACGTGATGTTGGATTGCAGTCGACAGCTCTGACGACCATAAAATCACACCAGAAGATATTCCATGAGATACTTTCCCTCCACCCCTACGCACAGTGTCATTGATATACCGCTCAAACGTGCTGTTCTCAATGCTGAGCAAATCCCTTCTCAATCTGTTACGGGAGTAGAATATGACGGGTTTCTTGGTACATTATCTAGTGGCAACTGATGCCAATTGAAAAGCCACCGAGACATTTGAGGACTGAGTGATGTTTTTAAAATGTTCTTTTCTTTCTACACGATTGTTTGGCTCATAATTTAGAAAGTTTTGATACAGCATATGTTTGACCTTTATAGCGTATTGTAAAGTGCTGCTTGTTTTTACCCTCTGTTAGTTTGGGAACGCAAAGACATCATTCGTTGCAACACGTAATTGCAATTAAAAGCCCTGATAGATCTACATAAATATGACGACGACAATGCATAGATTTTGTGTCCGGACTGTGCAGCAGCTGCAAGGCGATTTATAATCAGTGACAATTTTAGTGCAGGCATACAAACGAAGTCTTAGAGTTTTTTTATAAATCTTCTTCGAAGCCAATATACTTTGCCATCTTTACATAACTATCGGAACTATACATATTTATTCACCCAGAATCTTTAGACAGCTGTTAATACAATAATTGTGTGAATGACACAAGATACCCCGTTGATGCATTCTGTAAAATCTCAACATACATTTGTTAATTCCAGGTAGGGATTCTTATGCTGAATTTGCAACACAGACTCTGTCAGCAAGAACAGAAGGTAAAGGGGCGGCTACCTATTGATTGAGAGGAATGAGCAATTTTGCTTTCCATTTGCTATCTTGCCTCCTACTTGAAACTATTGTATTCCCGAGTAGATTAACAGCGACTTCTCATATTAATCCTTGCCTCCAAATGTGCCACTTGATTACTTTTCTTTAATATTCTCATTTCATGATAAAATATACTGTATAAATTCTATGAGGCCAGCAATGCTTGAATAGACTTGTTTTATGAACGTTATAGTATTGATATATGCTAGTTATATGCTAAGCATCTATTTCATTTTATTCTATGATATTTTAGCAGATATTGGATCCGTGGAGGAAATC
The DNA here is from genome assembly GCA_010016065.2 of Carybdea cf. marsupialis auct. non (Linnaeus, 1758). NCBI lineage: Eukaryota > Metazoa > Cnidaria > Cubozoa > Carybdeida > Carybdeidae > Carybdea > Carybdea cf. marsupialis auct. non (Linnaeus, 1758). Next base: position 1,149 of record JAAAKL020016751.1, on the reverse strand, counting down.
TTCTCTCCGTTTGAGGACTGAAAATGTCTATGAATACTTTTAAGGCGTTAACAGTGGTGTAATCTCATCATCTGTAGGGAGCACGGCGATACTTAAGTGGACAAGGATTTTCCATTTCCATCAGTTTCGTCTTATATTCTACAAGATGTCCTACTATATTTTGAGTTCAAAGGTGTAAAACCTATGCTGCCTTAATAGTCATATTGTAGACATTTTTGACACGTTTGTTTTTATGTAACTCAGAGCAGAAAATGTCTGGCGACTTTTTGTGTTCCAACCCTACTAAAGTTTCAAAAAACGACGGTATTCCAAATTTCTCAATTTGAATCAGCGATTGCAGTAGGGGAGTGTTAATTGCAAAGAGAACTTTTATTACATGTTTCCAATATTTTCTAGAATTCATCTTCGCTACGGTATACGAGCATAAGAGCTACATCAAAATATCGCAAAGCAACAGTAACATGGTCCAGAGTACAAATGATTACTCTAACGAGAAATAAACCTTTGTTATTCATTGTTATTAAACACGAAAAGGTTTCAAACAAATTAATTCGCATGCAAGTGCACTATTTTACAACAAGAGTGTAGCACTCGCTCTTACAATCTCATCAAAGACTCATGGTTTATAAATTCAAATACCGCTCTGACAACGATTTATAGAGAGTACGTCGAGAAGACTGCTGGGCAACGTCGCACATTCTGTGACGCCCTTTAAAAGTACACACCGTTCAAGCTTGTCAATCAAAGAAAATCAATCAACCAACAACATTGTTGGGTGAGAGAATGATGGCCCAAAATCTGCATGCCCCCTTCTCGCTCCCGTTAAACAAGACCAAATTCCAAGTTTAAGCCGAACGAGGACACAACTGGAGTAGTATGATGGGGAGCCCAACTACTAAGTGCAAAAATAGAGGGGAGTCTGTGCACCTAGTTTTCAAGCTTCTCTCTGCTTATTGGGCTTAGTCACGTTTGACTTTGGGGAAAATGACATGCTTAATTGCACCTTAAGAACGTTTACGTTGAGATGTAAATTATTTCGAGAGAACAAGTTAGTGCATTGCAATCTCGTGGTTTTCGAAGTTGGAGAAAAGCTAGGTCACGTACAAGCCAATATCACTGCCTAAATCTGATGTGCTTTTTCAATTGATG
>JAAAKL020016750.1:0-10892 GCA_010016065.2 Carybdea cf. marsupialis auct. non (Linnaeus, 1758) | reverse complement strand
TAACAGAGTTTTGACCAGAGATATTTGAAATTCAAACGCCTCTAGTTTAAACACTATATACACTACAGGTCTGGTATTTGGGAAGCAGACTATTCCAGGGTTGCCTTTAGATATCTGGAGTAAAATCGTATCATTTCCAAAACCTTTGATTTGTAACGTCATCACTTTCCCTCCGCATTTCATGGTTGCTCCTTGGGCTTGATATTTGCTGTAAGCATAGTTATCTGCTTGAAAATAGCGAGGCATACACTCCTCTGCAGTTGGTGGAGAGCCATATCTTCTCTCCTTCACTCATAACCTTGTTGACAATTTGATTTCTTCGTTCTACTAATCAGAACAGTTTTGTCTACAAATCTTACATTTTAACTCTTTTCTTAGCCAATCATCACTCCTGGTTACTCTATCATAATAATACTTGAATAGGCGTAGTACCACATACTTACAGAATAGGGGGTTTTCACTTGGTGCAATTGCAAATCATGTAAACACAGAACAAACAGGTGAGGTTTGACAACGAGTTTCATTAAACTTTACTTACTTTTGGCCTTTCAAACGGTTACCATGTATATGACAATTTATTTTTATGTCTCAAAAACGAAGAGACAAAAGAAAAGCTGCGATATGAGGTAAGAACTACGGGGAAATATCTCCCACCAATCCTTCTTGTCACTTGTAGAAGATGCCTTTAGTCAGTGAATGTATTAATTTTCTATTATTGAAAGACAGGGCTACATTATTCCTAATTACGTGATTAACCCAGCGATGGAATTCTTGACCAAATAGGCAAACAAAGGTACTTGTTTCCTCTCTCTTAAACTGTCCCTACGAAAACTGTATTACAACAACGGTCATGAGTAATGTTGTTAACCTCTTGGGTGGAAGTGAATGCTACCGATCTTTTTAACATGGAAAAGAAACAAAATAACTTTTTGCCCTATAAAACAACATTAATACAACGCCCATATCTCTGTGATAAGATACCGAATTTCAAAAGAACCTTACTGCTACGAGTTCCATTCGGGAATAATAAAATAGACTGTCTTCTGTCCACTTAAACATTACTTACTCAAACTGATTGTGGGAGTGGTGCAAAAACAGAAAATTTGGAAGGTCTCGCATTGCCCTTTATCTAAAGTCAGACAGCGGCTGTCCCGATCTTCCAATTACATATTGCTTCAAAGGTATGAGGTAAGATAATTTTATCCACACAGACTCTGTCCGTTTTGTCCAAAAAATTATCTTCTTCCTTTTTTTCTCATATCCTTGTCTTTGCCAATGATGGTATTAAACTGAGAAACATTGCTGCTTCCGTTACCTCCCTTTGTTTCTGCGTAATTTAAAACTAAAGAAGTATTTTCAGGTCTTTTAGCCAAAGAATCTGACAAATGATTTGTCGTTCCTGTATCTTTGCTGTCGCAATCAGCGCAGGGTAGAGCAACACACTCTCTCACACACACACAGTTCCCCAGTCACTCATTCTCACTTGGCAAGATTTCTAATTTATATTATTTTAAAAACCAATGAACGAACGCTTAATTACAATAAATGAATTTGATAGGCTAAGAATAATCAAGGAGTGGTTAGTATTAGGACAAAGGTTAGTGGTCACAGGAAGAGGAAATCATACATAAAAAAGAATCACATGTTCCCTAAAATCCTATCATGACACCTGCACCCTGATCTGATGAAATACAACAACGCTGCTTTGCATTGTGGGAGCCCTTTCTCGCCGTGCACAGCGCGTTTCAAGTTGCGCTAGATCATTTGAAGAACCATACCTCTGCAAATTAATTGTTTTACACCAGTCAAATGGCTAAGGTCCGAATAACTTTAAACAAACTTTCTAAGTAAATGCTGTTTTCCACACAGATGTTATCATGATATATTGGATGATGTTTGGTCGAGGATAAAAGAATTAGATACCCAGCCCCTTGATGTTTTCTTAAATCATATTAATAGCTCCTTGTCACCCTGAACACTGAGTGTAATGAGCTGTAGACACGAAATCTAAAAAAAGGCATATCACATTGAACAGAACAATGAAACTAGGTTGGAGAATATTTCAAGGCGTAATTCAAATGTCGTAAGTATAGTCACTAGAAAGAGCTTTTGTACTATAGAAAAGCAACTAATCAATCCGATAAAATACAAAGTGTGACAAAAGAAGAAAGCAAAGAAGATAGACAAACTTTACACAGAAAAACATACCACTATAAAACTGATTTCGGTTGATAGATGGCATTTACTGGGTAATACTCGGCCATGGCTGGTGCTTGTTACATATAGCTTGAGGGCAGAGTGACAAATCTGAAAACACAGATTGGTTTTTCTAGCTTTTCTTCATTCCTAAAATGATACTTAAGCTAGCATAAAGTACAGACTAGGTAAGCTAATGACTCAATTTTTCCGAAAGAGCTATCCTTTAATCACAGGTACAAATTCTTTGGCACTTGGACTACGAAACCTGTAATTTTACATAACTTAAATTGTGCACTGATTACGCAATTGATATAGCGTTCAAACTTTTGACAAAATAGACATTAGAAACCTACCTCTATTCTTTGTGATAGTCTATCGCCAGAAACTGTATTGTAATAACCAATAGAAGAATTCAATGTTGTTGGCCCCTTGGGAATGGCAATGGCTGTCACTCGGTTGAGGAACGGAAAGAACAAAAGTAAAATTGATGTTCGATAACCTAAGCCAGACAGATGTTCGATTGGAGCCGCTTTTGAGAAGATTTCGAGCTGGTGTATTGTAGATTCTTTCTCCTTTGTGGAGCAGGTGTAGCAAATGCTTGTCCAATCCGAGGTATCTATTCGCACTTTGATGCTGTGTCTCTAATCACCAATGTGATGTCAGATGATTTTGTTTCTTTCTGAGTTGATTCCCTGTATTATTGTTATTGTGATGACCTTATCCCACCAAATATTCACGAAGTCACACTTCTACAGGTACTAATTGTTGCAACTCATAAAATGAAATTCACTTTGTGTAGATCAGTAGCGGCTCGTGCAGGGGGGGGTATAATGGGGCATTGCCCCACCAAAATTTTTCAAATTGCCGTGGACAATATATGTAGACTGAATACACTGGTGTTTATGCCTAGAAAATGCTTATCAAGACCTTGTTGATACTCTTTCCAAACAAATTGTTATCATCGCACAGTCTGGCAAGTTTGCGATTGATGATTTTTTTGTCAAACCTCGCTCTTGATGAGAAGGGGCAAAATGGCGTCTTGCCCCACTACGGCTATTGTTTTCGTGCGGATGACGAGTAAATCGTCAGCACTTCATTGGCTAAGACTCGTCAAAAAGGAGCATCTAGACTGCTTGCCCCATGCGTAACCATGGAAATGGTTCTCGTTCTCGTTAAGCTCCTACTGCGATATGAGTCATGGAAATTTGACAACGTAGCTGTGGAGGAGGAAATCTCATCGATTCAAAGGTAAACACGATTGAAGTTAAGTAAAAACATCTAAAAGTCTAGCGGAATGATGCGTATAAAGTTGTCCGTACTATTTGACCTCGGGTCATATTGCAAAATAAATCGTTGTTATTGAAAAAAGGAATGAAAGCAATCAAAAGGGCGTGGTTGAAAAGGGAATTTGATGACAACGCCCCAAAAAGGCCATCCCGTAATAATCTGCCCCACCATCTTTTAGGGCTACCAGCCGCCACTGGTGTAGATATTAGTTGTAATTGATGTGGTTTACAGTATTCCCAGTGCTTTAACACTTGTCCCAACACTTTCCAATATCTTCGTCGGCATTTGCGAGTCACTGTCATCGCAAGGCAACCAGAAACATTCTTATCTGTATAACAAGCGTTATGCAGATGATTGTTTTGTTTATCATTCCTACATCCTCCTCATCCTCCTCCTCCTCATCACTATCATCATCATCGTCACCATCATCATTGTCATCATCATCATCATCATCATCATCATCATCATCACCATCACCTTTAACTACAATCCTTGCACCCAGCATTAACTTTTCATCATTTAGCATAAAAATAGTAATGGCCATCTACCTTTTCTTAGATGTTTCAATGGAGGAAAGTTCCTCTGATAACTTTGTTACTAGTGTGTAGAGTTCATAGAAGAAGTGAGAACAGACAAGTAATATCTCTATACGTCTATTTAATCATACTTTACACACGACTAACGAGAACAACGTGACAACATGGAGGTTCCAGGCTACTTCACTACATAGGGTTTATAGAAAACTAACTTTTAGCTGTTTGTGTACAAGGTGAGCTTCGTTCTGTGCTTGAAAAGTCACGCTGTCCTACATTGGCTGCCTGGACAACAGAACTACAGAGCTTTGGTCTTCCAAGCGCCTACGGCAGAAGTTTGAAAAGTTGAAATAAGTACTCTCCATGAATGTCAATCCGAAAGCTGTAGTATCAGCTGTTTTTTGCAAGAAATTGTGGGTACTGTGATCCCTAGACCAGTCCTAAGCGATGTCCAGCTTATGTAGCGTGGCAATGGCTAGGCACCTTACTAGAGACGTTTGAGAAAAAGATAGAGAAAACGATGCATGAAAGTTAGTCTGCTAGCAGTTCAACGGATATGTTTAACTACAGACTGATACAGCCAGCAACCTACGAGGATGGACTGTCGACCCTTCAGCAAAGTCATGTTATCTAAGAATACCTATGTCCCTGTCGAGAAATTTATGTACGCTGCAATTCCGAAAATCGTTTGGAAGGGCTAAACAACACATACCTGGGTGGATTTGAGAGTTTAGAACACTCCTATTTAGAAAGCATCTGTCAAGAGTAGGAGAGATGGACACTCAAATATTTTAGGTAGTATTTGAGTCTATATGCATTTCACGTCTTTGACTTACTCTGTTTAAGCAAAAGGAATCCGAATTAAGTTGTCAGTGTTTTAGCGTACCATTCACGAAGCTTCCTCTAGCCTGTTGAGCGTCTGCATATATCGCCTATCAGTGGCATATTTAAGTGGAGGACAATGGGCCCAGCACCCACATTGCGGCTTGAGCCAACTTTATCTAAGTGCTGATTAGCTTCTAAATGAATACCTTTCCGATCAATAACTTGCCATTTCAGCTTTATTTTGGGTTTATAGGAGTTTAAAAATTACTAGAGACAAGCCTCGCCTTGATATTTATAATTATGATTAGCAAAATGACGTCATAATCCATAATCCACCTTGAAAAGCTATTTGGATACGCCACTGTCACCTATGGTGAATTTTGATCCACTTTGTAAATTTAAATAAAATCACTGAACTGTAGTTCTTTAACAATTTAGATCACCTGACGGAAACAGAGTGCAAAATGCAAACTCCTCTTGATCAAAATGAATTCCAAGCTAAATTTTCTCTTAAAGGTCTGTAGTATTAGGAATATGTTCAATTTACTGTGTGTCTACGTATCTTGCAACCTTTACTGTCATAACGTCTTGCAAGTAAGAACGATGTTCTTCAAATCCTCTTAAAAAGCACCATAACAAATTAAATGTTGATGCTGCATCTGGAGCTGAAGAAGGAAACTCTCTGTCTTTTTCCTTCCCTTCAAAAACAGAAAAATATCCTTTAAAGTAACCGCAATTCTGTCGACTGGAAACACATTTGATAACCTGCTGAAAAGGCTAAAATACGATAACCCCAAACTACTGTTTTGAAGGAAATGGTATTTTCGCTAAGATGATGTTGTTTTAGTGTATTGGATTATGTTTGTCAAAGATAAAAAGAAAAACAAAACCTGGCCCCTTGATGTTTTCTCAAATCAAATTAATTACTCCTTGTCACCCTGAACACTGAGTGTAATGAGCTGTAGACACGTATCATACAAAGACGTACCTTTGCCAACAGACTAACCAGTGAAGTTAGTTACAAGGGATCTTCAACACTTAAGTGGAAAACCCAACTAACGTTTAATGGGTAGACCTTCAGTACTACAGGAGAAGAGGAACAAAAAGTGTCAGGAAAGAGAAAGTAATGTAAGTAAGCAGATATGACTCAGGAAAATACGCAGAATTTTGCTTTTACAACACAATGGCTAAGAATTACACTCGGACTCGTAAATACTTTGCTTACAATATTTACTGTCTTTGGAAATATCATAGTATTACTTGTTATCGCCAAAAAGAAAGTTATGAGAACACGAAGCAATATATTGTTGGTTTCACTAGCAGTGACTGACTTTTTGGTTGGAGTTATACTTAATCCTATCACAGTGCTCATGTTATTTTCCTCCCAGCTCAGACAGATATCGGCTTTAAACACAATTCGACGATTCATCTCCGTTGTATTGGTAGGAGCATCGGTTGAATCTATTGCAGTAATCAGTTATGATCGATATATTCATTTGTCCAAGTTGTTACGTTACAAGGATTATATGACAAAACGGAAGATGGTACTCTCTCTCCTTGCAGTTTGGCTTTTACCTCTTTGCATTCCCATATTTCGAGTTGGAACCAAGAGCGAAACGGTCCACAGTATAATGATCGTGATATACCTCGTTATTTCCTTCATCGTAATGTGTGTATCCTATGGAGTAACTTTATTTATACTGAAACGACAGAAGAGTCCTGGATGCTCTACGAGTGGCAGTTCATCAAATAGCATCAAAGCAGCCGAATCCATCTTGTTGATTATTTCTTGTTTCCTAATAATGGTCAGTCCAATAATGCTGTACAGTATGGTTTTTGCATTTCATGACATGAGCACATCACGTTTCCAATGGTTTCGCGGATCAAGTCGTGACGACTTCTACTTGATCAGCATGACAGCCTGTCAAGCTAACTCAGCTATCAATCCACTGGTATACTACTTTCGAACGCCAGGATTCAGGAAGTACATGAATGAAATGGTTGGATGTGTTTTGAGAGATCGGAAAGCAAGCAGCAGCTCTGCAATGCAATTTTCAAACTCGGAAAGTAAAAGTACACAAAGTTGAGCAGGAAACTGAAAAAAACAAACATGACAATCTAAAAATCATTACACCCCATAATTTGAAGGTACAATCGGTAATACATATTTCAAAAGACTTACTTGTTTGATCTTTGCGTTTCTTTGGTTATACAGAATTTTCTTACTTGTTTCGGATAACCTTATTAAGAATGATATTTCTTAGTTTTGAGAAAATCTGGATTGATAGGGAACATGACTTTCATTATTAGAATTGGTAGGGAAGCCCAAGAGATGTAGGAATAGGTGATGATGAAGAAGTCAGTCAAAGTTCAACTCTTGTAAAGGGAAGCACTTCTAGGGTCATGTTTCGCTTTCTAAAACGTTTCAGCACTTTCTCGTTTGATGAAGACGATTATAAAGCCATTGAGATGCTCACCTCAAGAAATTCATGTTTATTAAAAGGCAACATATTTCCTCCCTTCTTCTTGACAATAAATGCTAAAAATGCTTTAAAAGATCACTTCAAAATGATGTAAATTAGATATTTGTAAGAAACAGCTACTCCTAAGGAGAGTTATTGTCCAATGTAAGACACCGCTATATCTTTTATTGCTTAAGTAAATTCTTGAAGACCCTAGAGACTAGAGGCTTGAATACTTTTTCCAAAGTAATAAATGACTGTGAAATAAGGCTGATGGCTATGCAATAAAGAGCTATTGCTTTATGTAGGATGTATAATAACTGTCTCTATATAACATGATAAATGCGTCATTAAAGATAAGCGTATACATTAGATAGTAAAGATAAAAGCATCTCACTTTCTTTAGTTATGAGTTTCATTTTCATTCCTAGTTCAAAAATATATTTGTATGAAAAAGTTGGTAGAGACGCAAACAATATGAAGGAAAAATCTTCCACTCGAGATTTGGAGCAATTAGTTTCTTAGTGGATGATGTCCTGTTCAACAGAATTAAGTTAATTTTGGCGCTTTCAGTTAAAGGCACCTAGTAAATCGAGATAATATTATACTTCGTGTTTTGGAAAACTCACTTATAAACTAAACAACTAAACGGTTTGTCAATGCACTTGTGAGTAGAATAAACTTCCTCTTAGAATGTCATGTATAAATTTCGACCATCCGGAAACATCATAATGCCCGACCAGATTAAGGATAAGTAACAGTTTAAATACTCATGCAAGTGATTCAAAAGAACATCCCTCTTCCCTTTGCTCGTGGCAAGTTGTAGAGGCTCTGTGTTTACGGATAACAATAAATAAGGTAGACTTCACTAGCGATTCAGAATGATGTAGAACTTGTCAATGACAATACTCAATCGGGGCTAATATATGCAAATTTCATATAGTCTACTCTGCATAGAAATTGGTTTGTTCATCATTTGTTGACTAAACGTATTGAAAGGGAGCTGTTGACCGAAGATTAATTGATCATAAAATGAACTTATAAGCTACACTTTGTCGTTGCATTGTTGAAGTACTTTCGAACCAACAAATAATTTCTAAGGGATTGACTTTTATTTCAGAAGGTTATAGCTTTTTAGGAATTGAGATGGCGTCACAGCCACGTAAACTGTTTTCAATAAATAAATTAAAGTAGGAGCTGTTAGCGCCATCTTTCTTTAGCTATGTTTACTTTTAATAACAGTAATATTTTAGCTCCGGTTTTCCCTTTCGCTGCAGAACGTATACGTGTTATCTTTGTGACTTCCAATCCGGCACACAAGCTCCCGTTCATCCTTCATAAGCAGTTCTGCCAAGTATTGAATTCGTCAAGTGCGACCACAAATAGAAACAGGACGATAAAACTTTAAAAGTCACGTCTTTTTGTCCAAACTAAGCATTCCAAGTTCGTGAGGCATGGGTCACTCATGAAAGCTACAATAATCGATAAACCTTAACAGCTGAAACAAACCTTGCCAAAGTCGTCAGGACCAGTCAAAAGGCATCCATGGTAATCCAAGAATGTGGCTTTTTGTGCCTTGCCTTAATAATGCTCTTTAAAGTGAAATTTTCCAGTTGTTTCCGCATCAAATCAGTTGATGTTCTTGTAGGGTACCCTCTCGCTTTCGTATCAATCTACATGCTAGATTTTTATGCTCGCGATGAATTGCACACCTTCCGGATCCTTTTCTACTTTATAGAACTATACATGTTACCTGACACGATTAAATTCTAGATGTGTGGACTTCTGTCAAACGTTCTTTATTAAAGAGCTATATCTAGCATGTACTTTGGTCTGAAGCAGACCGACTACAAGTCCTTGCACTTTGTCGTAGTGTTAGTATAGATATGTAACCACCTCCCTCAGAGTGATACCAGTTAGAAAGATTTCACCATCATCGTCGCTTTCTTATTGTCGCCGAGTACCAGAATAAACAAGAGGCACATAATTTTTTTAGCTTTAATTTACTACAGTTAGCGTTATCAATGTTAGTTTTAATGCATTATTTGGTGATAACTATCTTTGATGTATTCGGATGCTGTATGCGATAGTATGTTTAATGTTTATTCATATATTTAACCTGTGTAGGTTAAATTCTGTACAGGCACGGAGCTATGGGGGGAAGGGGGCATTACCCCCAAAGCTGATTTCTTGCTCCAAATTGCCCCCCGTACAATTTCTTGACATCCCCAGAAAATACTCTGTGCAGGCATGCGTTGTCTTTGTACATATTCACCACAAACGAATATGAAAACCACATTCACATCCTGTAACTGAAATGAAAAGCGAAATAATGAGGAAATACTAATTAGCCTTCGAGCAAACAAAGTTGTTCTTGTCAATCTTGGCTACATTCAGCTGAAAATGGATTATGCGGTTGTCCACATGCCTTGAGCCACCTCAAACACTTTGCTAGATTCGGTTTCATTTTCGGGAAAAATATAAAAAAGCCCCTTGAAGCTTATCCGGATATCAATGATCTGATTTGCAAGTGCAACATTTGCAACATTTGACCATTATGCTTCGATAACCTCGTGGATTATATGATTGTCAGGCCTTCGATTCCTCGCGCGTTTTCTCCTGAAATAGAGCATTCTCATTGGTCGATATTGTCCTTTTCAAATTGCGAATGGAACTGTCCGTTGCAACGTTCGAAACCGGAAATAATTCTTTTGCGCTCACTTTGTTTGCTTTGATCAAAATTGGTGATAACATCCTTTTTGTGTGATGTTTGTGTTTGATTGATCATCTTCAAAAGTGTTGCCAAGCTGGTTTTGAAATGGCTCAACGCAAGATCACCTTCTTTACCAAGAACGTCAGTTCCACCAAACGCCCACTGCCGGTCACTGATGGGGACGACATTCCTTGCACGGCTAAGAGAGTAGAAAATTCACAAGCTGCAACTGTTGATCAAACAGTGACCCTTCCCACTGTTCCTGCGTGTGTCAGTTTTACAAAAGCCACCACTAGCACTGAACCAAGGTTGTCTTCAACACCTGCCTCAAGTGTGTACAGTTCGAAATCGTTTGCCATTTTTGTGGATTCCGGAGTACCCGCTGATCTCAACAAAAATTTACCAACTCAGCCACGCTTAACCAAGTTCCCATCAACCTCGTCCGGCTTTGCCACGAGATCTTTAAGCTCCACATGCTACAAAGGTCGCCCTAGGCTGGAATACTCTGTCCAAAAGGACGCTGCGTTCTGCTTTCCTTGAGTGTGTTTGGCGTTAATCCGCCTTTGACAGTGTTCACAGTGGAAGGCTACTGGGACTGGAAACACGCTTTAGATGGATGGAGGACGATATCAATCGTCGGTTTGCCCCTGAAAACACAAGTGTGTGGTCGGCAATGGAAAAACTCCTTCCTTCCTGGTACGATGGGTTTCTCGACTCAACACTGTTGGCTCCATTGTACCAATGGGCAATAACCATTCCTGTTGTGGAGCAAAAATTTGTGGTGAAGGGTGTTAACGCCCAAGATATGGTTGCAGAGTGCCGTGTTTTTGCAAAAATATTGCTGAAGGAGTATGAGAAAGGGTCCTTTAAACA
>JAAAKL020016749.1:0-10893 GCA_010016065.2 Carybdea cf. marsupialis auct. non (Linnaeus, 1758) | reverse complement strand
GCCATGTTTTGTCGCCGCTGTGGGAACTATCTGAACTTGTGAAGACAGTGCTTACTGCAGAGTGGAAATAAGATCATCCTATTGGTTGATAGCGTATGTGTTTGCCGATGCTGATTGGCTAGACGATTCGCCATATCGTCAAATCGTCAAAATGTTCGATTTGCTGAAGTACACCGTTTCGTCAATTTATGCTGACGGTTTGAGACGATTTGGTCCAAATCGTTTCGTTTCGTCTAAACCGTCACGTAGTGTGAATGGGGCTTAAATGTTTTTAAAGCCCTCAGAAATATCAAGTATGCAATTTGGTCCAATGCTAAAGCACATTTTGTCTTTTTATTTCAAATGTTTTTGAAGATATTTATGCACAGTTTTATTTTAAAAAAGTAGTGATCAATAGCATGTATGTTTACTATTACTTGAAAAAGTTAACTGTGTTTTTATTATGAAGTTTTGGTATGAATCTGAATCAAAAATGAAGTACAGTAGAAATTTGTAATTTGAAAATTTTTAACTGAGTTAAAGTACTGTATTGTTGATTTCTTTAGTATATTTGTGCCCCCTCCCCCCATAAAATTTGTTGTGCTTGTAGAGGTAAAGCAATAGATATGCCTTTACATGGTTATGGTCCTTTTTACTGAGGTGTGGTTGTCACAAATATCACAGACATTTACCCAATATCTAAACCACAGTTTTGACACTGTCCCTCTGTATATTCTGTTATGTATTTTGATCTTGTTTTGGTATACGTTACTTTGAAAAAAACATTTTCTCTCAGATGAATAAGCTGCATGAAATCGTGTAAAAATATATAGTCCCATCTACTTTGAAATAGTGAGTTCTGAGCTTACTTACAATACTTTGGTGCTTTTGCTCCCTCCCTTCCATATTGTTACATCCCAATCCAAGATTGTAATCTTGAAAGCACTGCTCAGCATGATAGGGTACTGATGGTGTTACATTGGCTTGGAAGAGTGAGCAAGCCTTAAAAGACATTCTTGCATGAGCTTTTAGGAGCATAAGTTGATCTCCAGAATAGTCTGTTATTCTTACAGAAATGGAAACTACATGCCTGAGTTCAATTGATATGAAAAATACTTCATAAAATTTTTGCATAACATCTTGATCACTTGTCTGTTTAAGCATGGAAAAGATGAGAAATGGAAAATTTTTCAGATACTTCAGAGACTTTTCCCCCCTGAATTGAAATTCAAAACTCTTCTTGCATCCTGACTCATTAATCCAGGTTTTCATTTTGTCAGATAAATACTTTCAACCCATTTCATTTTGAAAAATCAAACAAAGTGAACAAATGGTAGAAATGGAAGCTTACTGAATAAACATACATTTGCTGGAAATTTTGAAAGAGACAAAGATATACTGAGTAGTTTGGAAAACTCTTCTTGAGCACAGTTTAGAGGCTCTGCTTTTGCTCTCTGTGCAAAGTTTCCCAACCTTGGTTCAAGTTCTTGCCTGCTACCAAGGCTTGCAATATAGTTTGTTGATTTGCTAAGTTTTGTTGACATTTTAATTTTTTGCTGACCAAACTGCATTTTCTTTTTGGAAACCATTTTTGCATCTGATAGTCTCTTTTCACACAGAAATGGTCTCCGATTTTTTGTTGTCCAATGTTATTGATTTTGAGGTGTCATTTGCATTTCTAGTATTAACATTGGCAAATTTGTTGAAGTAAAATGCAGAATTTGACTATTCTTCTGCCAAAAATGACAGGATTTTCATGTCATTGGGTACTTCGGCTACTTTAAATTTTATTGTTACTTCTGTATCATTCCATGGCATTGAAAAGGAGACTTTTTCAATATCAGTTAGCTGTTGTAGCAACACCTTTAAGTTTTTTTCAACTGCAATTCCATTTTCTTTCACATTTGCACCATATATTAGAAAATTGTCACTGCTGCTCGTTAGCCTTTCAGTGACATTCAAAAGAAGAAATGAGAATGGCTGTTGTTGTCCCCTCTCCTCTTGACATGGTGCTCCGTCACCTCCTATTGCAATATAGAATGTCTTTTCATCTGAATTTGGGGAATCAAAAAATTCAAGCTTATCTTTCCTTTTATTATTTACATGAAGGTAGAACTTTGCTAGCACTGACAAGAAGTGTGACAAATTTCTGAATTTTTCTTCCCCCACCTCTGACTCTGGTATATCTTGGCACAATGTCTGCTTGATATCACATAGGGGGCCAATGTCTACATTGTGGATATAGTGCATCAGTTTTTGATAGCTTACAAAATTTGGGACTTTCTTATTTTTGTAAACACTGTCCCTAACACTTTTGGGAGCAGTTATGTACTTTCTTTTGCCCATGACATCATGGCTATAGTACATGTTCATTGACCTTAAAATGATTTCATCAGATTTTTGATAGTCATTGACCCACTTTTGGTGTATAGCTGAGTGTATTGTGTTCATTATATGTGGTTTTGATTTGGGAACACATTTGGCGATATCCTTGGATTTGTTTAATGAAGATATTGAATCCGACATACCTGCCAATAGAGGGCATTTGTTACCTTCATCAGCGCCATGAATAAATAAACATGCCGTAATTGTTTCTTTACGGCGTCGAATTCTTGACATTTTTGATAATTTATGATTTGTTGGCTATCTTTTGCGGGGTGTAATGAACGATTTGTAATACCCCACACAACTGCAGGCTCTTCCTGAAGAGAACTTGACAATTTATCCTGCTCTTGCCTTAAGTATTTAATTTTGTTTTGAATTTTCTTAGTGGCTTTGATCTCCACTACAACAGTATCAGACGATTGTTTGGTCTGCGCCATAAACTTGGCAACATTAAAGCGACGTGAATTTTTCTTGGAGGCATACTATGCCGGTTAATGAGAACAAAACTTACATTTCCGCCACTCAATGTTAAGACTGTCATTAATAAACAGCTAAAAGCTAACTTGATGACCATACCGATTAATGAGATTGTATTGCATAGATATACTCGTCTCTCTCTTACTAACTTTATGCTGGATAACAATGTTGTTGTTTTCAGTGCAGATAACAGTAGCTGTTGATTGACATTGCCATGTTCATGTGAGAAAACAGTCAATATCTTGACCTTCAAGGATGAGCTTAATGTGCCGCTTGAAGGCACCAAAATGAGAAAAAAAGATCTTGTAGCTGTTTGGGCCACCAGCACTGTTATACTCGGTGGTAACCTGCTTTCCAAATGAGGAAAAATAATCCTTTACTGCTTTATACCAGCCTAAGAATATCTGCTGGTGAATCTTGACTTTAAATTCGATATGCCAAGGTAGTCTGGTGTTTTGTTTCGGTGGCAGTCGTCTGTACATTAGTTTCAATATATCTTTTATTTGCCAAGAAAGAAGATCCAAAACTTTACTATTTGATTGTGCAAGCACACCATATGAGTCAAAGCATGAGGCCATCAAATTTTCAGAAATACAAAAATAGTGTATACTCTGAGTAAACAATTGCATGGTGTGAGATGGGCATCGGTACAGGAAGCAGGCTGTGGGTCAGCACAGTTTCAATTAGATACAATATTAAATTGAGAAAGGGTTGATCGTATTGATGGACTTAAGCTTATTTGTGACAGCATACATCACTGAGACTGAAACCCAATGACAATATGTATGTGTGTATACAGATATGGTAATGGTCTTTAAAATATTTATAGCTTAAGGAAAGGACTCTGAAAAAAGACCAAATGTGCACAGACAGTATATATCCCGTCTACTATTGACATTGATAGTTTATAGTTATTATCAAGGACATGGTATGCCTTGTTTCTTTAGATAGCTCTCTCAACATAAATCTTTGCTTCAGCTTTCTGTTTCGCCTGAGCACAGTGTACTGTTTACGGCCACGAGCGAAAGGCACACAATATTACGTACATGTCCGGCATAAAACATACATGAACCTAAAAATGACTTTAATCCTGTTACATCAGTAGGAACCCCCATGCCCTTAATTGCCTGGACATGTCCTTCTTCTGGGAGAATTCCCTGACTGGTAAGCTTCCTACCAAGCCAAACTGTCTCTTGGACTGCAAAGACACACTTCTTTGGGTTAAGTGTCATACTCCTATTTCTGAAAATGTCAAGCACTTGACGAACATGAGACTCGTGTTCCCTCTTAGTGCCACTGAAGATCAAAACATCATCCAAATAGCATACAACAAATGGAAGATGACCAAAGAGTGAGTCCATGAGATGTTGGAATGCAGCTGGGCTAGACCGAAAACCATACAACATGCGCTTCGCCTGGTACAAACCCCTGTGTGTGGCAAAGGTAGTAAATTGTCTGCACTCTGGTAACAGTTCAAGCTGCATGAAACTATCTGACATATCTAATGATGAGAACCACTGTGCACCAGATATCTTAGTGATTAATGACTTGGCCTCTGGTATAGGATGCTGGGAGGGGATGATTGAACGATTAATGACACGACTGTCCACACACAAACGTATGGCCCCTGATTTTCGCCGGGCAACAATCACAGGTGACACCCAAGGACTTGAGGTCACTGGTTCAATAAGCCCCAAATTTTCCAACCGGTCCAACTCATTGTCAACCTCTGGCACTAATGCTAATGGTAGCCTCCTAGCACCCTGAATGACTGGTGTAGCTCCCTCATCAACCTTAATCTGGTGGGCACACCCCTTAACCTTGCCTAACCCCTCAAATAATGGTTTATAAGTTGTGGTGACATCAGCAAAGAAATCCTCCTGGCTATTGGAAGACACCCCTAAAACCTTATTGTCCAGAGAAAACTTAAGCCCTAGCTTAGTAAACAAATCTCGACCAATAAGACTAAGATTTTGATCCACTACATAGAAGACATGGTCAACAAGATTGTCCCTATGGTTGAAGGTAAGGTCAACTTGACCTATAATTTGTATTTGATCACCTGTAAAACTGACTAATGAGGGGAGGTCAGTTTTCTTCACAGTCTTGACAGGTAAATGTAATTTTCTGCAGAGACTTCGTGCAATAAAACAGACTGGGCTACCTGAATCAATCTGGAAGGCAATCTGCACACTTCCAACACGGAATAAAATAGTAAATGGCTTACCAGCGTCTTGTTTTGATACAAGTCCCACAACATTCGCATTATCTACAACATGAAAGACTGCCTTTTGGTCCTTGCGGTCAGATGAACGACATACCTTTGCAAAATGGCCCCGTTTACCACACTTTCGGCAGTCTTGGCTCTTTGCTTTGCACATATCGTCATTCTTCTTGTGAGACGGGTCTCCACACCCATAGCAACGAGTCATTGTTGGCTCTGGTCGTGATGAAGTTCGAAAGGATTTAGCTGATCGTCCTTTGTGCCTTGAATCTTTCGATTCAACGTTAAAAACTGGCTCCATATCTCGCGTTGATGACTGAATCTTATCCGCCATGGCAACCATTTGTTTGTAGTCCTCTGGAGAACGAATAATTAACTCTCGTCGTAACTCAAGTGGACAAGCATTCAAAAATAATGTTTGAGCTAATTGATCCTTCATTCTACTTGGATCCGTAAAGCAGATAGAAATTCTGTCCTGTAAAGTATTGCCAAAGTTCCTCAAATCGTCCTTGTCTGGTTTCAGTTCCAATAGTTTTAGACG
Organism: Carybdea cf. marsupialis auct. non (Linnaeus, 1758); assembly: GCA_010016065.2. NCBI lineage: Eukaryota > Metazoa > Cnidaria > Cubozoa > Carybdeida > Carybdeidae > Carybdea > Carybdea cf. marsupialis auct. non (Linnaeus, 1758). The sequence continues at coordinate 5,287 of JAAAKL020016749.1, read as the reverse complement.
CTCAATCAACTCGTTTCTATCAGAATAGCGTGCTCTTAAACATTCACAAATACACTCGTACGAATTTTGTTCTTCACTTGATAACGCCTGTAACACATAAGATAGAACGTCCTCTTCTAGAAACGACAGTAGTACGTTCGCCTTCTGACCAGCTGAAGTCACTTTGTTCCCTTTCAAATACACATCAAATCTCAGTAAATACATCTTGACGTCCTTGATGCTGGATGTAAACAAATCCGGTTTCCTAGCAATTCCTGTCGAATTGGAAGCCATCTTGACGACTAACCCTGGTCTTTATATGCCTCTTCTGGTCCACTATGTACTGTTTACAGCCACGAGCGAAAGGCACACAATAAACATAACCACACAGGTTTCGTTATGCTTCCGATTCATCTAAACACCAACTACTAGAGCATCCAAAACATGGCTCTCCGAACTACAACGTCCAACGGCAACCTCGTGCTCCCAAAATCCTCGGCACGAAAGTAGACTATGATTGGCTATTGCCATTACAAAGGACGGAATAGACTTTGGAAGAGGATGTCGAACATAACAAACTTCTTCCACAACTTTATTTACAAACCCAGATGCATTGTCTTACCGCAATAGCTTTGGTTGTCCCAGATATAAAAAGGCATAGCGTTTAATTTTAAATGAGTAGTAGATTCTCCTACTCCCTTTGCTTATTCTGTGGATCCGTCAGGATTTTCCCTTAACCTATTATCTGCTGGGTTTGAAATATTTGAACTGTACATTCATGTCTCTTTTTCTGAGGAATTTAAACTTTTTGCCAACTCTATGTTGCACAAAAACTGCTTTCATTCACCTGCATTGTTTATCTAGTACAAAGTCGTCTTACTATCTAACGAGTGTGCCAGCAGGAATCAATCTTATGAAGGACAGAATGTGAATTATATAACGTTCAGCAAGGTTACTAGTATGAGACCAGACATTTTTAACCTAGAGATACTCCATGCTTTCATTTGTTCCACCTTGGTCTCTGCAGATATTAAACTGGATGCAATACCATGATCAGCCCCATATACTGAATAGGCAAGAGATGAACATGCCTTTTCCCTAGCGCTAGGAAATCGGTGCAATTCACATATTTTGCACCAGAAAATAACTGTTGTCACAAAGGCAACGGTGTATAGTAATTGTGCCGACATCTTTGAAGTTGCTAACTAGTGCTAACCATCTAGATGTGATTTCTTCTGAAAATTTACCGTCACACCCTATTATTCGTAGGCACAATTCCTAAAAAATTAACTTGGAGTATCATTCGACAAGTCCTAGAGGTTCAAATACCTTTGTGACTGTGCTTATAATAGACCTCTTAGTAACTTTTAGCTCGAAGGTTTGGTCTCCTAACTTCTTTAAATAAAAAAACAAACTTGTCTTCATCTAAATCCCAACTGGTACTAAGCTCGTTGCATTTGTCACACTGAGAGCATCCAGATAAGCCATGTTGTTCTGCAGCATGAGATATATCTCTCTCAGTAGGCAGTACTTGTTTACAACAGTACATTACACTGTTTATAAAGTAAGGAAGGTACAATTTGGACTAAGGTTATTTCTGATATAGTTTAGTTGATATAGACGTTACTCATGTATATTAAGTACGTTTTTATATATACGTTCTTAATATACATGAGTATATCCACATTTGTATAAGCAAAGGAAAACTACTATCGCTTGTCTCTTGTTAAATTATCCTCGAATAGTGGACTCTTCACCCACACACCTCGTGCAGCATTAGAAGATGGTGACCTCATTAACTTCAAGACCGTGGAGATCCTCTCTTTTGATGAAAACACAACGAACCTCACAACTAAACATATGTAGAAATTATTAAATTTGAGAAAATTAAATTTTAATTATAAAAAATGTAAAAAGATCGCTTGTATCGAATGATGATTTTACTTTCAGATTATATGATATTGCCTACTGTATAGTTCCCGCCATTCATCTATTGCATATATGCCGCCTTTTAGGAAAGACTAGCGAATTATTTGCACCTTTTTTACCTTGATTCCCGAAGTTACAGAGACAACTTTCTGTTGTTGTTTTTTTAAGATTGGTTTGCAGAGATATTCGATCGCCAAAGTGACATCTGTTGATCTTTATTCTATGCAACTGTTAGCTAAAGTAAGATGTTTTAAAGATGTATCTTTCGTCAGATATTGCGTGGTTCTTACGAGGCCGGTAATTGGACACTTCGTTCTGCCTCGGTTTAAGGCTGATGTCGTAATCTGTCAGTGGTATACTTTTTTAAGCCATTTACAGCCGATATTTGGCAAATTCCAATAAAATGACATACCATTTTCGTCTAATGTACTTTTGATGCTTTTTGTCCACTTAACACTTGTATTAAGAGTATTGTAAGGGAAACGTCGCTATAAAGGAACGGAACGCACAACAAGAGAGTTAAAACGATATACGTAGTTCCTTCCAAGAATGCGGAAGCCAACTACGCAAGAGTAAATAGCAGTCATACCGTCTTAGACATAAAATCCTCAACAGAACGTGCGGTAGATACTCAGTCTTGTCCTTTTTGAAATACTCTCCATGGAGCACACTTTTAACGCCTCCTCTGGTTTTTTTCCCATATTCATTGAGAGGAAAGTACCTTGGATAGTGTCTGTCAGTGAACCCTAGTAGAATGTTCAGTGATAGTCGACCTGGCAACTTTGTACCCGAAGATGTTCTCATCAGCTATTTTACCCGTGAGACACGGGACTCTTTCAAAGTTCTTTTCTCAAGGATATAACTATCAGCAGCATAACGTTCCACTAGATCAAGATATTCTGACCCACCATTTCTTAGAGAGGTAATTTGTGCTTAGTGGCTCTTCAGCCGGTCATTTTTGTCTACACCACCCATGTACTTATTGTATGCAGAAACAACAGCAGGACATTATTCTTCTTCTCCTCGTGACACTTAACATAGTGTGTGGCTTAGTTTTGCACTGAAGGTCGAAAATATGTGAACTGGGTTATTGTCATTCCCTGTTACTGCTACGACTGGCCTTTTCGTTGTACGCAAAAAGTCAACTAACTTTAGAGGTTGCAGTGTCTTTTTATCAAATAGCTGTTTCGGAAACCTTTTGTGCCAGGGTGAAGTATCCCACAAGGCAATGTTTTATTCTCGAATAAGTGTTTTATCAAACTTATAAAAAGATTAAGTGTAGTGACAACGTGAAATCCTAAGCTGTGGCGAGGGCTATTTCCTTTTTTGCCAGCATAGCTCTTAAAGTCGCATAAGTATCCAGTTATACTTTGTGCCCTGCGCCACATTTTGATTCCACGTTTCACCGGTTTCATATATTACATTAGTGAAGTTATGCCCTTGGATTTGATCATCGCTTCATCAATGGCCTGGTTGAAACTGTAAAATAGAATTTGCCCTCATCAAATCGTTCAACGGACGTACTTTGTTTATCGAAGTTCTCACTTCCTGTTTGAGGCATCGTCTCATTGTTGTTGATATGCAAAAAGCGAAGGGTTTGCTCAAAACGACGTGTATTCATGGCATTTGCAATGTATGGTGTACCCAATATACTTTCGCTAGACCATTAATGCCGGATACTAGGCAATCGATGAATACCCATGACCAAAATTATTCCTAAGAAGCAAATAACTTCTCATTCGATAGATCCTGCGATTCAGTAAGATCACGACTATTTGATCGTAAATGCTGATGTGCATTTGGCGCTGCTTACATCAAATTAGACTCACTATAATGACCGTGAAAAGAAGCTGGAAAAAGTCAAAGGCTGTCGTTCCGGTTTCATCAAACTTGTGGGTCCAGTTAGCATACTTTTCCGTAAGCTTACAAAGACCTGTGTCTTGTATATTTTTGTACTCTAAATGGGGTAGATACCATTTTGGTCTTATAAACTCTGGAACTCCCTGGTTGATTCCTTCCTCCTAATACCTTTCTCTTTGTAGATTGAATCTCTGTTCAGGCTTTTCTTCAAACTTTTACACCTGCTGTGTGCTGTAACTGACACTGCAAAGCTTATCATAGTTTCTGTTCACTTATTAACTATTGATGAGAAACAGTCTTCGGAAGTGGGTTCTTAAAAGTCACTGTTTCGCAACTTGTTAAGACTTCATCAATATTTGATCGAAATGCCTTAACTATTAGCAGTTACAACTCTCCGTGCATCATCGAGTATACGGAGAAAAGTCATTAACTACCCTGTTAACCTTCCGAATCTTAATCCAAGTTGATTTTGTCGATTATGTCATTTCCTGAGTCAGTTTTTAGCTATACACCATTCGATGTTTTCTCAAGATAAGGCAAGTAAGGTTCTGAATGGGAAGCGTTTAACATTGGATTGAACTAAGGCATTGAACTAAGGCAATTAAATTTCACAATGGCCATCACAGCATGTACAAGCATATCAGTACCGACTCCAAGGAATGGATAACCCTTTGGAAATAGTAATCCTGTCTTGTTTGTTGGAATCTCTTGTCTTTACTTTAGCTGAGACATGAAGCTGTTATTGGCATGGACTTCCATCGATACCCTATATCTCACAGCTTCGATTAAGCCACCTTTCACAATCCCTTCTGGCGTATTTATAATTTATGTTGAATCAAGGTCAGGATTCTGCTTTAAGGTCCTTGACGTAGTATAGACTTTCTAAGAGGTACTTGCTGTAGTCCTCTACTGTTTGTGTGAAAACCCTTCAGGGTTTTTTATTTGTTTTATTGTGTTTTGAAATATGACATAAATATCGCTGGAACTGACAGATAACACTGATAAGAGCTCATCTACCGTTATTTTCCTGTTTTTTTCTTAATACGATCGAATAGTTCTACAAAACAACTTTTAGATGCAAGACCTTGTATTCTCTCAAATACACCCCTACGGAATGAACTTTTGTTGTTGATGACGTAATTTTGCCCACTTGTTAGAGGAATATAACCTTCGTATTTCGCCTGATTCCAGCTTTCTTCTTTAATTCTCCTCTGATGATACTTATGTTGTCTTTGTTAACATCAGGGAGCTTACAGTCCGAAGAGATAGTTTAGGATGCTTTACCACATGAAATAGTCGATTTGGCCAGCCTCTCTGTGCATAACAATTTGTTAAGGCCAAACATAACAGCCAGCCATTTCTTATTGCCTAATAAGCTTTGATCAGGTCCTCTGGGATGGAGCAAATCTGAACTTAAGTATGCAGCTGAAATACGTGCATGCTTTCCATTCGTTGTAGTCAGTGAAGACGTACTGTGAGATTTCTGTTGAATTTTTTCTCTCCAAATTAAATCTCTTCA
>JAAAKL020016748.1:0-10894 GCA_010016065.2 Carybdea cf. marsupialis auct. non (Linnaeus, 1758) | reverse complement strand
CTAACTGCCCATATTTATTTGATAGAACTAAGTGAAAACTTAAAACCATAACCACTGGAGGAAATAAAAAGTGTTTCCAGGACGTACGTAGTACGACCATGTCTAAACTGCCTTGCTATTCATGACATCATAAGGCCCCCGCAAACTTTTTCGGCCAAAGGCCAATCACCCTTAGAAATCGCCACATCCGGAGGGTTCTGCCTCATATCTTTGCTTGGTGTCAACATATTGGTTGCATTCTGAAAATGCATCCTTCCAATCAAAAATGTTTCTTTTGGTATTGTGTAAGTGATATAAGACTGGTACAAAGGTCCGAACTCATAGCTATTCCCAACTGGATTCTCATTCCGAGTATTATCAATGTTTTCCCACCATCACTGACGCGATATGTCAGTCCAATGTTTCAGAAATGTAAACAGAGCGACGACAGTGAAGTAGGACTTCAAATGGTTGTAAAATACAAAGAATGCAGAGATTGATACTATACAAATTGCCAATCTTTTATCTAGTACAAGATATTACCTTATATATATGTGGAAGGCTCGAATACATTGGTAACTGTTTCTAAAGAAATTAAGGAATGGAAAGTATTTAAGAGTAAACCTCAAAACAGGAAACTGTGAATCACGTTTTTTCCCTTCCAAAGACTTCCTCAGGTGGAAATAGGGTTAACGTGAGGGAATCTTTCCAAGGAGAAGCTCTGTCAATTGCAGTTGCCTGTTTTAGAGTTCTTTCTCTCAAGTCTCTCATCATCGTATAAGAAGCAAAGACGTTTACAATTTGGTTGAATAGAGATAAAAATATCAGTAGCCCTCACTGTGTAATACAAATGTTATGTTCTTGTTGACTTAACATGGTCATTTCCAAATACATTCTAGGTGTTGCCTTTGAACCACCTTCAAGAACAGGCCTTATTTTCGCACTTTATTTGAGACACCTTTTCCTCTTTTCAGGTAAATACGCCAAATTAAAGGAAGCTGTTGACCTGTTCAAAAGATACGATAAGGATAAAAGTGGCAATCTTGACTCGCAAGAATTTGAAACGTTCATGGCAGCAACAGGAAGAACCAAGGAACTGGCGAAACGCGGTTTGACAGAGCTTGACAGAGATGGGAATGGTCAAATATCATTTTACGAGTTCTTGAATTGGTTAAAGTGGTTACCTGAGGATATTGAGTGAGGAACGATACAGTAATTGGTGGAATATCCGTGTCCGATTCCGTATCTTTGTGCATATCCTTCTTGCTACAGTCAACCTCCTTAATTCGAACCTCTTGTAGCGTCTTAGATCCATCAGAATGACAGATTATCTGAAATATTTTCTCACCTTGTTTAAGGTGAAAGGTTAATCGAAGGCTTTTGTCAAATTCAAATAGTGCTATTTAAGGCTAAAAAGTCGTCGTAGTGAACTCCAAAGATATCTATGTTTAAGTGCAAACCGGTATTCAGCGAGAAACTTCAGAAATTATCTTTTCGTGTTGAGATATTAAATGAAAGACATGCGTTTTTACGACATTTTGAATCGTGAGATTGCCAGGTAGACCTGAAACACTATTACATGTGACTTCCACCAAGTTGTGATTGAGTTGCAAAAAAGGTGATTGACGTAATACTGATCTCCATTACGTGCCTCCCGTTCGCTCGAGCATCGGCGATCTCTTCTTACCATGAGCAAATCCTTCTTGTGACATGTGATTACCTAGCAGAAGCTGTGAGCAGTAATACTCTCCGGAGTGTTAGACATTAGAACTGTTCGTTGCGACAGTGAATATTGTAATCATTTTAATTGTTTAACCAATCAGGTTGCAGAAGCATCAAAATATAGTTAGTAAAACGGAACTCCTTCTTCTTCCAAAGCATGCATTTCTTCAAGAAGGCTTAGATTGCTGTAGTGGTAATAAACACAGCATATTATATTCCAGGAAGGAGGTCATGTACAATGTCTGGAAGGCAGCCAGTAACTGTAACGAAACTCTTTGAGTCAGATACAAGAAAATGCTTGTAATCCTGCAAACAGGGGAAGTTCTCCGACGTATGGGGCCCTGGGCACTCCAGCGTGGTGCCCTATTAAAGAAAAGTATTATTGTCAATATCTCCTCGACCCGTATAGCTCATCTGATATGGGGCTTTCACAGTGCCTATCGTGTGGTATTCCATTCTTTATGTGCAGTACAGCGTGTGTACACATCAAAGAGTAGGCCCCTACGAAAAGGGAACCTGACTGAGTGTCTGAAGGACATTTTTGACTGTGATACTCAAAGGTCCCGAATAGACGGGATGCTAATAAGCAGGGGCGATGGATGATTAGACCAAAATAGTACGTCAATAGCAAAAGATTTTCGATATAAAGATTCGAAATTTTGCCCAAAAATTTCTGAGTTGAAAGCGCGGGGCCCTTTTCGAGTGCGGGGTCCTAGCGGTACCCTTAAACCGCCAATGCCTGCACAAACGTCTCCAATAGCTGCCAGTGTTCGCCCTTCAGAGATTACTCAAGCCCTGGCATCTCCTCACAAGTGTTAATTTTTCCACCTTAGTTTTTCCTGCATTAAAAATGGCAGCACTATCAAAAAAGTTTTGTCGGTTTGTAGATTTAACTATGGCGCTCAATAGCGAGGGATGAATATCGGTGGTTGCAGCGGGAGATTGAGTGCTGGATAAAATCGGCAAATGAAGGTCAGCCTTTACGCAGAGAGGGGATGACAACAGCAACACTTCCTGAAGGAAATTACTAAGTATTTTGGGTGCAAAACCGCAAGGTAATTTCCAGAAGGTTCGGTATGTTACCAAATTATTCCTGCTTTGTTTCTCAACTACCAATCTAGTAGGGAGAGATATTTCAGCAGTGTAGGAGCTCCTTCTTAAAACCAAACTTCAGATAACCCTGTATGGCGCAGCACGTCCAACTGTTTTAAACAAAATGTCAAGAAGTTGGCGTCATGTAATCAGAGATTATGAAACACTTTTGTTTTAAAATCTCCGATGTAATCAGCATCACGCATTCCATTAGAATGATTCGATTGTGCACATGCGCCTTTATCTTTCGATATGTCTAATGTTTGCAACATTGTTCATTTGTCGTAATGATGAAAAAGAGGGTATCTTATTTGTTCTTGAAAATTCAACTTGTGATCAGTTACAAACGTCTAAAAGTTTGGTATTGTCAGAGAGGCGACATTATGCTTTGGTGCCTTCAAAGAGAACGATAGGCAAAGAAACGTTGATAAAAACTGGGCGAAAATATTCCCGTGATTGTGAAAACTATTCAAAAAATATTGCCCAAAACTACGAGCTTCCTCTTTTGCTGTTACTGTAGATTAGAACCCGGATACGCCAAATAAGCTACGCTCGAAACCGAGTGTGCCACAAAATTAATTATAAAAAAATAAGGCAAATACGAAGTAAAGGAGGTTGACTGTGGTGCGACACTTCTAAGGATTATTATGCATAGTGTTTTACTTTTCCCAATATACTTTGAGTTAAAAACACGAACAATGCTAAGAAGTCACCTAATTCCATTGTCACGTTTTATGAATATGTTGCACATTGTAAAACACGGAAAGAATAATTACTTTTAAGTCCGTCCATGTAGTTTCATAGAATGTGAGAAAATAGTCAAATGTATACGAATTTTTTCTCGAGTAGGAATCGGGATACACAGGAAACATCTATTTTGCAGAAACCCTATACAGACATTATCAAATTATACGTATCCTCTTATTTACGTATTAATATCACTGTCATACGGTAAATTGTATTCAGCACAATATATACTGAAGTAGACTACCCGATTTCTTTCTTATTCGAAGCTTACTTTTCAGCTGTTTCCCAAAACCAGAACGTTGTCACACGCATGTAAATTCAACGATACTTTGTTAGTTTCAAGCTATTATATTTAATGATAAGATTATCGGCATACAAACGTCATGTTGTCTGTGTACGTTAAGATACATTCACTTCACTACTTTCGTGCCTATGACTTGTTGACTTGATTGTACAGAGTCCCTAGAATTGATTTTGAAAAGCACAATGTCCCTTATTCGCAAATTAATGACAAACATTTATACTGTTACAATGGCATTCAAAATAAGCAGTGTCGTTCCATATTAAAATAAAATGTAGTCAAATCACTTTTTCTCCTTTTGACGGAAACGCATTTCCAACATTTGACCAACCTTATAAATATAAAGGGTGTGACACCCCCAGGCACTTCTGCGGCCGCTCCATCCCTTACTATGTTGTTACCGTATTATGATTGTGTTGCTACGATATTTATTCAATGTTAATGACTGCATAGACAGACCACATAGACGCAGCTAGTAAATCAAACTCTAGTCACATTCACCGACCTTGTGCAATTTCAGCACTTCTCACAGCAACCACCCCCCCACCCCCAACTAATACCTTCTTTACATTATCAGTCTAGTACTTATAGTGTAGACATAGATCTGAATAAATTTATTTAGATCTATGGTGTAGACAGCTTATTGCTCAACTGGTATCTTACCTAGCGAAAGAAGCTTAGAATAGCAGCTAGTTAATTAATTTCACTAGTTCACTAATTTCTTATATTTTTTGAGGGGGGGGAGCAGGGGTTATGTATGAGGGGTAGGGCATAATGAGGAATAATCATCATAATTGGACATACGTAATTAGAGATTCTACGGTATCAAAGACAGACGGAAAACCACCTAAAACAGTCACCATTCGTGTTCTGACATCAAGGTAACATTGATCACAAATGAAGTGACGTGTGCTAAAATGTTACAGCATCGGAATATGAGAAAATTTAAAAATTGTGTTTTGATTGTTTGGATATCGTTGGTGACATATGTCAATTTCTATAAGAAAATGTACAATTCAAAGTTTTAGCCAAAGAAATTCGAGAACATCAATTTTTTTCCTTAACTGCTTCAAAACTGGAGAAACGATTTCTTATACATTACTAGAGAAACGGTTAAAATAAAACCATCAGCATCCCAGGAAAGAATTGACTGCTAAAGTGACGATGTGGAAAGAGTATTCACTATTGACAGGAAATTTTCAGCATAAAGGAAACCCGGCTGTATTTATTTACTTATTTATTTATTTATCTATTCTATTTTCGACAGGGACCTTATTGATAACAGCAATCTTTTGCTAAGAAGGTTACCCTATATAAATTAAAACTATTACTATTAATAACATCGACAGCAAGAAACTCCTCAGTAAGCATACTGAAGTCGCCTTGCGCTCTTCATACTACAGGAGAAACAAGGATTGGCCCAATCCAGAAAACCTCGACTTTTTTATTAATTAATTAGAGTTAGCTTGTTTTGGTTGTTTTTTGCCCTTGCTGTAAATTCTTTTAATTTATTTACTTTCTTTCCCTTTTCTTTCTTTTTTTTCAGGTTTGTTTCGTTTTTCTTAGTATGTTGACTATGTTTGTACTGTTGTTGTACCAGTTCCATTCTTATAAAATCCTGCTGTCCCGTCGTAATTGGTGAAAGCAGTGAGAACGATAGCTGTCGAATGTCGAAGCAGATTTCTCTGTAAAGTTACAGAATTAATCTTAGCCCAACTGCTCAGAGACTTTGGTTTCCAAAATCGTATTGAGCTATGCATTCTCTTGGTATTGCCAGAAAAATAATTCAAAATCAATTTTTCATCAATTATATAAACTGTAATAGTCCCAGAAGTGATTATTCAGAAGTGGATAAGCTTTCCGACCACTTTCCTGTGGCTGCGACGCTTAAAATCACAATATCTCGAAGGCAGAAGCCCGCCTCGAAGAGAAAAAAAATCTAAATACAGGACGGTTGAAAACAGAAACAAACAGAGAAAAATTCCGAAATAGTATCATTTCGAGATATTCACAAGAAAATGTAAAAATTCAGTGGGAGGAAATAAAATCGGCTCTAAAGAAAATTGCGTAAGATGTTATCCCTAGACCAACTACGGTGAGGCGAAAAACATGGATGACCGAGGAAATACTATCATTGATGGAAAAAAGAAGGAAAGAATGCGATAAACAAGAGGTAAGATACTTGACAAGAACCATCCGAAGATTCTGCAGGGAGTAAAACTACAGATATTGAAAAGACATGTGCAAAAATCGAGCGATTAGACAACATCAATGAGACGAGAGCGGTGTATCAGCAGGTACGAATGATGGCACCGCGAAGAGGTGCAAAAGGTTGAAATGGAATTGAAAGCAGAAATGGGGCTATTATAACTGACAGCAGGATGGTAACGGAAAGATCGAGGGAATATCTAGAGGAACTATATGGAACCTCAAGACAACCACCCAACATCACGGAGCCCATCACTGAGAAGATAGCCGAGGTGGAGGTGAGAAAAGAAAATTATATCGCTGAAGAACAACAAAGCTCCAGGAAGAGATGATATTCCCACACATTGGCTGGAGACCGTGTTAAAAAGGATTTCTGCGAAATGATTATGAATACTTACAAAGGAGATGAAATATCACAGGATTGGATGATTACACTGCTTATCGCAATACCCAAACAAAAGAAGGATGACTGGATGTGACCAACATAGAACTATTGCCCTCATCCCACATGCAATGAAGGTGCTATCGAAAGTGATCTACAACAGAATAAACAGCCATTTAAACGGCCAACTAGATCCTCTCCAATATGGATTCACACCGAAGATGGGAACCTTTGAAAGGATTGCTGCACTAAAGACTCTTCTGGCAAATCACATCCATCTACAAACGGGCACATAAATGTGCTTCATTGACTATGTCAAGGCGTTCGACAGAGTAGAACACGACCTGCTTATTGAGGTGCTTGAGAAAAGGGGCATCGAAAGAAGAGCGGTGAAACTGACATCGTCCATCTATCGACATCAGAAGAGATATATGGCCTCTGATAAAAACAATGAATTCCCAATCCAGGTGCAAAGGGGTGTCAGACAAAGCTGCAAATTGCCACCAATAGTTAAGACATATGATGACGAGGTGATACAACAAGCGGGTGACATGCCAAGTGTCGCTGCGTTTGCGGACGCGTCAAATAGCAGTATTGCCATCATCATGGTGGGGAATGAGGAAGAACTTCAAAGAATTATGGAGAACATATCCGCTGAGGGGGAAAAGTGGTCAGTTGAGATAAATACTGAGAAAACAAAGGTCATGGTGGTCACGCCAAGGGAAGATCACCCTGTACAAATACGGCGTAATAGTGTGATATTGCAGCAAGTCGAGAAGTTCTGTTACCTGGGTGTTTACATCCAGGAGAACCTGAAAAACGATGTTGATGTACGTTGCGGCATGGCAAAAGGCCAAAGACAGTTTCTGGCGACATAAATAACTCTTCCGGCGTAATTTGTCGATACGCATAAAACACAAGCTTCTCCGCACCATGGTGTTCCATGCATGAGGTATGTTTACGGATGTTACGCGCTGACTGGCACAATCACGAAAAGGATAACATCTTGCGAAACGTGGACTTATCAAAGGATCTTTAAGATTATTTGGAAGGCGAATATAACAAATGAGACTGTACTGCACCGCATGGGACTTTGCAAGTCCCAGTTACTATACTGCATCTTCAGGAGAAAGACATCGTTTTTTGGTCACGTTGCTAGAGGTTCGGCAGGAGAAATCCTACATGGGCTCATCGAGAGTAGCGTAAAGAAGGTAGGGAGAGGCCGACATCGGACATCACGGTTGAGTGATACAAAGTAGATGCAAGGACATCAGAGTCAGCATGGTGATGGCTCAGGACAAGCAACACTAGACGGCATCAAGGATCGCTATGCATGGGGACCAACGATCGGCAACGGTCATGGTGACCAGTAAGTAAGTAAGCAAGTAAAAAAGTAAGTAATTAAGTAAGTAAGTAAGTAAAGTAAGTAAGTAAGTAAGTAAGTAAGTGATTTATTCGCCATTGGTTTCCTAACTTAAACTTGAAAAAACTTGAAAATTGTTTCCGTTATGTTAGAATTCTTCTCCTGTCAGATACTCAGTACAGAAGCCCGGTTTAAAAATCACGAGGTTTATTCGCAACTGAACATAACTATACACTGATTGATCCCAATACTGAAGAGGTGGCAAAGTCAAAACATGAAAGAAAACTCAAAGATTAGTAGTAAAATCGTCTTTCAATTCATCGTTACCATATCATCATTATAAATTGAAAATGCAAGCATACAGCATGGGCAATAAATATAAGAAAAGCGGGAAAAGGAGACTGAATCTCCCGGGAAAAGGGTACGAAAGTGCTAGTCATCTATTTGCGAAGCAAGCCTACCGATGTGACAACTTTCAAGTAAACTCTGATCGGGAACGTTAGGTGTTTGTGAATTCTATTAAAGTAGTGCCTATATAAATCAAGTTGGAGGAGAGTGGGGCCAGTCGCATAGCACAACAAGCAGGATGGGATGTATCGAAAATGGTGAAATTAATCGAAAACTTTATACGACCCATTACAAAGGACTTGCATATGAAAAGGCTATGGCAGCATTGAATCTATTTCGTGGGTTCTTTTTAAACTTTCTAATGCTTATATTTAACTGATTATGTTTCAAAGACGAACAAGTTGACTTTATAATGTTTTTCATATATAAATGTTCAGTTCTTAATCGAAGTCTTCTAATGTTACCTCATAACAACTGAACCTATAGGAGTTAGTATCTATCGGTGGATTGATGGACTACATCGGCAATCCGAAGCCCCAGGTAGCTCTCGACTAATGGCCCTTCTATAAGGGATGAGGGATGAGGAATACACCTCTGACGAACGCTGGAGGCGTCAATGGGACATGCCAGGCATCGGCCACATCGTAATAAATCCCACACAAAATTTGTCCGGGCGTCTCCAGCACTACCAGGAAACAATGGACTACCGCAAAAATAGGCTGATCAGCAAACACGGTGAAGCTACGAAAAGTCATGGCGGAGTGGCTACGCCAGGGTGCCGAAGATGTAGCCACAGCTTCCAAGTCAACGACCATCTGACACTACACTGTCCTTACTCCACAACTGAGGAAGGATATGCTGCGGTGTTGGAGAGTGGTGCTACCTATAAACGCTTGATGAGGTCAGCATGGAGGTGCGGCCACCAATCGAAACTACTGCTAACGCCACGTACTACTTCGTTCTTTGCATAATCATGTTTACATTGAACATGCACTCTTCAATAGGAGAAACAAGCAAACATCTTTGGCTGATTAAACTAAGAATACCACAGCAGATAGTACACTAAAACTAACTAACGACTTTTAAAAAATGCAGTACAGAATCACGCTAATAGATAAATCCCAAAATTATCGATACTTCAATCTACTATGACATGAACACTTGCCATGTGTTTCATGGGAATTTAAAGCAATAAATATTTCTAAATATGGCAAATACTACTTGGATGATTGAAAAGTCCTTTCCATGACTTCCTCGGTTTCCTTGTGGTGCAAGTTGACAATGCCTATTGCTGGGGTAGGCCGCACTTCTCTGCCAACATACTTCAGCTGTAGGCATAAAAAAATTACTGGAGAGTAAAAGTAATAGCATTAAAAAGATAGATTGATTTTAAGCTATGAGCGACGCGTCATTTTCCAAAGTTTTATGCTTTTACGACATCTAAGGCAACACGAGATGGATCTTCACAGATGTACGCTGGGATCTATATAGTGCCTCTGTGGTGATAGTATTTTATCTTTGGTCTATTTTATCCAAGATAGCACAGCAACATAAAGCTACCATTTGTAAAATCAACATGGCGGATACAACATATGCTCCAACAGGGCGAGTATGTGGATGATTTACTTCAGTTTCATCAAAGTTTGATTTGCAGGAGTGGTTTTTACCAACTGATTAAGATATCGAAGTGGATTGAGGCTTTGGTACACTGAGAAGCCTAGATGGTCTCAGCAAAATCGGTAGCGCTAACGCTATGGTGACGAAACAAAGACGAAACTAACACAACTCTGAACCAAAATCTTACAATATTCTCGTCTCTTCCAAAATTATAATGCTACATGCTGAAACTCTGATATCAAAGTATAGACAGTAACAAGTCATAGCCTACAGGTAGCCATGTTTGGTAAGGAGTTACGAACGACCTCTGCCAATGGTCATTAAGTGTTACACAAAATGTACTATAAGCATACAGAGATTTGGTTCTAAACGGGAATTGTGGAAAGCAGTAGCAGTTCTTCAAGTGCATAAGGATATCAAAAGATATTAAACTTCTGAGCTGGACTTGAGAACAAAACAAAAATAATATAAACATATTCTTGCTTACTGTTTGCTTGTTGTTAATCGGCGCGATTGCTCAGTGGTTCCGTCTGTAGCTTTGTACGCAGAGGGTTCTAGGTTCAAATCCCACTCAGAGCGATTTGAAAATTTGCCTTCGGGTCGCCTTCGACTGCGGTCGAACAATTAATTTTGATCTTGTTTGTTTGAGCAGTATAGGTCTATGCAACTTTGGGAGTCTGCTTGTAAACTCGTTACAGCTCACGTACATCTCTATTAGTGTAGGTTACATCGATACTTGTTGATTGTTTGCAAATACGAGAAATAGTAGACTGTTCTCGCGACAGAATAAGCTTCACGTTTTTGTTTCATTTAGCAAGAGGGCAAAATTAGGCTGTGACTTGATAACAGAAATGTCAACTGTGCCGAAACGCAAAGACCGTTGACATGTGCAAGGTACTGCTTGTAGTTCAGTAGTCGTACGAAAGGAGTGTATGCAATGCTTTTGTGACTTTGCAAAAAACCTTTAGAAGATAATAATTTGGAGCTAAACAGGAGAGGGATGTCTCTTTAAACATAGCCTTTGTAACCCGGTGGAAAGTGCCCAGAGGAATGTCCCATTGATTTCTATATAACTATGAACTTTGAAATGAACTTTCGGCCTTATGCCACCATGGACTGTTTAGGACACATGTTT
>JAAAKL020016747.1:0-10894 GCA_010016065.2 Carybdea cf. marsupialis auct. non (Linnaeus, 1758) | reverse complement strand
TCGTAAATAGTTTAAAACCTGCCTATGTCCCGAGCACCTCAGTTCAATGAAATGCACTCTTTTTTATGAAATTGTGCTTAAAGTATGATATTGCGTTTGATATGAACACTGCAATGGTCTCTTTTAAATGTTTGAATTTGAACATTCGATTGTGTTTGACATGAACACTGCAATGGTCTCTTTAAAATTCGAAAGTTGATCATTATGAGCAAGCAAAAGAGTTTAGCTGCCTTTGGTTTTTCGAAAAAGTGTTGCCCACAGAGGAGTTGCGAACAGAGTGTTTATTCCAGAATATGTTAATTCCAGAAGTTAAAGTAACGATTAACTATAGTCACTGCACTATGAAGTTCAAAACAAAACAGGCACTGGCAGTTCATGCAAAAATGCTGTTTCTCATCACTTAACCTCGTCCACTATTTTTTACACTTGATTTGGAAAGACATGGAAGTGAGGGGAAAATTCCGGGTCTGGGAAATATGCTTAGTATATGATTATTTTTAAGCATGTGAGCTTACGTATGCTTATAAACATCAGGCCTATAGAGCAAAAAGAGTGTATACGGTGATAAATTAGTGGCAGCCATTAGATAAGATGTTATTAGTCCAAGCCTCCTGGGTGGGTTTTAGCCCTAGTTTTCATTAGGGGAGGTTTTGCAGCCCGCATCTAGAGGTCGACCACCATGGCCAATTGCAAGTTTAAATAGCTATTTTTCGGATCAAATTGTGGTGTTGCAGTTATTTGAATCTAAATAAAGACTCGTACTCGACAATACTTTTGGGACCAAAATTTGTGAAAAACATGATGTTGCCCGTGACTCCAGTTAATAGCTTCCAACTGATGAAAATATGAAATTTGAAAGAAACTTTTTAAAATCGTTTTATATTTAAGGATAGTACTAATAGTTTGACAAAGCTCAGTACCTGGGAACGTATGTTTGTGAAGTTACAAAGGAGCACTGATCCCGCGCCCCCCGTACCGATCAGAATCGTAAAAGAACGTCGTACGTCGAAGTTCAATACGGTTAAACTGCTTACGTTTTTTTGGTACTTGTCTCTTGACAGGTATTACAGTACATCATCTTTAAATTTAGTATTTGTTATTGATTATTGATTAGTATATATCATCCAGCGATAAGATGTACTCACCTGTCGAAGAATTGAATTCATATCAAGCGTTCGGGGCCGTCTCACTTCGAACGATGACCTACCCCAAAAATAGGATTTATCAATGGCAGTTATTATTTTCGCTCGTGAGAGGCTGACCATGATTGGAACTATCACATAAAACAGAAATCAGTAGTAGGCGTATTATACTTAAAGAAAGCTTTTCTTAGTTAGTTATATCGTAAGGCGATGCCCAGGAATTTATGGTGTAAATCATCTAGCAGGTAACCACAAGATCTTATCTGCCCCGTAAGATCTCATCTGCCCCTCTAGGTATTGCCTGGCCCACTAGGCCTTATCTGTCCCACTAGGTATTATCTGCCCCATAGGATCTTATCTGCCCCACTAGGTATTATCTGCCCCGCTAGGTATTATCTGCCCCACTACATATTGCCTGGCCCACTAGATATTATCTGCCCCTCTAGGTATTATCCGCCCCACTAGGTATTATCTGCCCCACACGGTCTTATCTACCCCACCAGCTCTTATCTGCCCTATATAATGTCAAGGCTCGATCTCTTGTGATGGGAGTTGTACAGTTTATGTGCTTTTTACGCCATATGATGGCCGCACTTTTTTTGAGTATTTCATGGCGACATTTTTTGAGCTAGTTTGTTTCCACATTAGTGTTGACCGTACCTCCTGGATTTAGTGCGCCAGCATCAACTTGTTACTTGTGATATCGCTGCGACGCCCGTGCTCTCCTCTTCTGAATGTGCAGGTCTCCCCTGTATTGACGTAACTAAGATATTGTGCCAATGGCTTACAGTGCTCGTTTATAATCGAAACGGCACTCATCTAAGTGTTTAAAGAATGTTTGTATCCTTATTGCGTTCGACAGTACCCGTAACATTTTTCGATCGTAGTTGATCTACTCCTAAAGATTGATGTAGATTTTCCAATACAGTCAATGTGACAATAGTAACGAGACACAGATTTGGTAACAGTGATGTGAGAAGTTAATGATTACCATTTGTGAAATAGGTTATCTTCAATAGCTTTTTAGCTTTATACCGAAGCAAATTTTTAGGAAATTCTTTTCTTTATTTTTAATGTTGCTTAGACGTGTAGGAGCAACATTTACGAATTTCTGTTATCTCCATTATTCTCACCATATGAAAAAGCCAATCTAGTACATAGTGGTACCCCTTCACAGCTTTATTCGAAGCTGCTCTCGACATGACAGTACACTGAAACTGGTAGCATATTTCTTTTCTTTAAAGTTAGGAATCGGTGATTCTACCTATCAAATCCATATCAGTGCCAAGCCTTTGTGCTACCTGTTTTATTAGTTCTTACGCCATTGTGTGAAAGATAATAAACTCCGGAGGGTACGTAATTTTTTAGCTCTCTTAGTCGGGGGCAGCACCAGTCAAGGTGGGTTGTGTGTCTGTTGGGGAGATGTTTGTTTTAGTCCAGTTAGTCCCA
Source organism: Carybdea cf. marsupialis auct. non (Linnaeus, 1758) (assembly GCA_010016065.2). Lineage (NCBI taxonomy): Eukaryota > Metazoa > Cnidaria > Cubozoa > Carybdeida > Carybdeidae > Carybdea > Carybdea cf. marsupialis auct. non (Linnaeus, 1758). The sequence goes on along the minus strand of JAAAKL020016747.1, from coordinate 8,303 downwards.
CTGTCTTTGATGCTACAACGTTCAGACACGTACAGCACACTTCGTTGACTTTCAAAACCAGTTTAAGGTAAACAGGGTAATAATTGAAGAGTCAACTTTCCCAATACATTCTGTGTTTTGTTAGAATGCGGAGAAAAAGTGATGACGTCACAAATCAGAAGTTTTGGAAATACGACGATTTGACTCCAGATACCTGAAGACAACCCCAGAATAGGCTGTTTCTCAAAATACGAGACCTGTAATATATATAACATTTAAACTAGAGGCGTTCGAATTTAAAACATCTCAGGTCAAAACTCTGTAAGTTTTCCTTGGGTCCTAACGGTAGGATCCAACATCAAATAACAAGGTTTTGTTAGAGAGATTTAAAACGTTGAAACCTGATATCTCGGTGTTGGGAAAAGGCAAGACTCTCAATTTGGGCCATTGACGTTCTTACTAATAGGGCTACGTGAATATCGAGTATTTTTTCCGTAATTCAAAAAATTTTAAAATCGTGACGTCACACTTTCCCTCCGCATAACAGCAAATACTATAGGAAAGTGTGACTAGAAGACACTTACCCCCTGCAAGAGCACTTCATTGACACCCTTTCATCTTAGCCCTTGAACTTAACCCCTCTTTTGTTCAAATGCCCAAGATACGCTACAAAGACAGCTATAGCGAACACAATCATTTCATGAACAAATGGACGGATTTACGCGGTGACGAGTGCGTCAGGTTTTCGAGACATGTACTTAGCGAGTTTCTGCGTTTGTTAGAGTTTCGTTCCATTTGTTTCTTACATTAATTTCGTATATAGCAAATTGGCCTTCACTTGGGTTGTACATAATTAGAATTGCCCTTTTGAGAAAGTGTTTTTCGATAAATGATCCAATAGAGAATGGAATTGAAAGAATGTTTGCATTCTATCTCTTGCCGTTTTGTCGAGAGCTGTTGCCTCGCGGGTTAAAATGCAATTGCGCTTTTTGTATTGAAAGTTGTAGAAATGGTTGACGTAGTGTCTGCCTGCCGATATTAATCTCTTGGAAGTAAAAACTCGAAACTGTACCCACTGGAGGGAATACAGTTTCTCTAGAACGTCCGCAGTATGATCGTGTCTGAACTTCTTTGCCATGCATGACGTCTCAGGGCGCCGCAAACTTTTTCCTCCTACTACCCCGCAGCCTCCAAAACCGCCACTTATAGAAACAGGTTTCACGTGCCCTGACTCAAATGTTGATGTTACTCGTTGAACGTGTTTGTGATGGTTCAACGTGTTTGTGATGATTCAACTTTACACCACAGGAATACTCAACTTATGGCCAGAATTTAACGCCATTTGGTCCGAATTTCGATGTTGTCAATTTCATAGATGATTTCTATACATCGTATTAACGATAAATATTCTAGAACAACTACGAATGCTCTGTGTACACATTTTATAGCTCTTGTAAGGATCCTATTTAATGTGTGTATGGAACATAATATAATCACAAATACTTCCTGATGGAACCTTTTCTCCCTGAGCTAATGATTTCTTAAGTGAAAGAGGAAGCACCTTTTTGCTGAATTTGCAATTTCACTATTTATTCTTGGTGCTTAACCAAAAAGAGTACCACTGAATAATAGGAAAATACGAGAATCTAACAGCGAGCCTCTGTTTTTTTGTGAATATCTGCACTCCTTCTATGTAAAAACCTTTTTCAGCAACAGACTGAGTACAACGTGGTACAGCCAATATATAAGCTGTTGCACAGTAAACCTGCGGATATAGTGGGTGCACCTGTGCAAGAGCTTGTAAAACTGGCTCAAATTTTACATATAGAGATAAAATCCTAGTATGTTTCGTTTTCCTCTGAACGATTTCGATTAAGGGTGGCCGATGAGCCGAGTGGATGATATTCAAGCTAGGCGAAATAAGTGGTTAGGCTACCAAACTGATCTACTAAATTGCTGGTTATTGAAGGCGTAAAAATCGATCGATTTTTTATTCGACGTTTCGGAGTCATCGTGATGCATTCTGAAGGATGAAACGTGAGATACGAATCAAAAATGCACTAATGGGTCTACGTATGCATTTTGATCGTTACTTAAAAACTAGCGAGGGAATGTATCCATTTTATCGAAGATGTGTTGATGACAAAGGTAAATCGGTCTCGATTTCGGAGGAAAAGACCACCAGATTTCAGGAACAGCCACAAGGGACCGAATTTGTGCTTACATACGTCTGCATCTTTATCGACGAATTCCAAAGAAGAACATTTATACATTTAGGCAAAAGCTCTATTGGTTGGCTGGGTACATTGATGACGTTTTTATCCTCGACTTTCTTCACGATCTCAACAACGTAACTAATCCAATCGACCACGCTCACAAGTCATCGAGAACCAGTATTAATGTTCTAGACATCTACGTCTCTTTGAAAAAGAAATTGAGACTGATTTGCTTTCATGCCTACCGATAAACAACAGTACCTTCATCCAAGATCATGTTGCTTCTTTCTCATGAAAAAATCTATTGCGTACAGCCAAGCGCTCAGAATTCGTAGCATTTCTTCTTCAGATATTGTGGTGATGTTCATTCATCCAATCTTAGCAAGTGATCTTTAAAAGAGGATGCAAGGCAGGCAATGCAGTGTAGCAGTAAATAGCAAGGGCGAGGCATCAAAGCAGTGGTTTACTGTTACATCTTACAGATGGGGAAGAAAAAGATGAGAAACCCAATCTTATCCAAAACATTTGGCGCGACCATTCTTATTGCCAAGGGATACAAGTCAGATCGTAACTAGACGTTTTCTTAAAACGTCATCAAAGTCCTAACATGTACTTCGGGATGGTATGTCAAAATAAGTAGAACTTTATTATTTCTTCCCTCTTCCTTTCTTACTTCTAATAATCTCTCTCTGTCTTTTCATGCGATCTCCCCCTGATTGCTCCTCTGCCTAGACTTAGCCCCGTTCCACAAACCATTTTTTACGATTACGTAAATGAGAATTTACCCTTACTTGAGGAGAGCAAATTGGTCTAACTCGGCGGGTTTTGCTGTAGATAATGGAGTCTCTCAGAAACGGGTGACATGATCTAGCGTGGATGTTTGTCGGTTGACTTAAAAAATAGATCAGTTTGGATCATAGGGAAAAACTCAAACGAAATATCATGGCTAACAACATGCATCAGGAATTATAGCTGATATCACACCAATAATTTTGGTAAAACAACAATAAGTAAACTACAATCTCAGTAACGCTTCGTCCATTGCATAACATGGTCACGTCTGCCTAGGACTAATGACAATATGGAATTACTAAATAAAATGGCATTATTAGATTTATCATCGCTCCAATATTGACCTGAAGAAGTGTTTGAAATAGATTCAACATGGCCGAAACAAAAGTTTCCTCTTTAACATCTTGCCTGGCATGGGTTAAAATATAACAGAAACCTCAAGCCAACAAGAAAAAGCCGCAGAGACAGCAGGGAGACACATATGTGGACAAGGACAAACAATGAGGAAAAGGGGTGATTGGAGCCACCGCAAAATAAGCAATTTTGCGTGCGAATAGCTTATGGCAAACTGAAAGCTGTAGGTTTATTGCAACTGAACACAACAGTCGAGTAAATATCGATCCACATATATTATTATATCTACAACAGTCAAAATCTTGAATTGCTAACCAATACAAACACCAAATGTCTCCTAAAACATTTCAATGAGATGTACTGTGCAGAGTGCCAAGAAACTTCCACATCGGTATCATTACAATGATACGAATCAGTGTAGTTGTCACTTATCTTAGTTATAAAGCAATTTAAAGTGTACCTCCAATGGTCAGAAATTTTTGGATATTTTGTTCGTTTTGTTCAAGTGCCACGTTAGTTTTGGTCTCACGTACAGTTTTCCGTAATTATACGTGATTCTTTAACGAACTTTTTCCAGAACGAGGCAATCTTTGATATCATAAAGAACAAATCTGCCGTCATAAGGAACATGGTAGTTTAGTTATCGATACCGAAAAATTCGATACGCGGCAAACATATCACCGGTCAGCAGTGCAGTTCTGATCTCTTTTAAACGCTTTTACATGAAGCAATTCAACGTGCGGCAAAAAGAAGAGCCGGAGGCTTTTCAGGTTAGTACAATAAACAAAATACCAAACAATTTCTGACCACTGGAAGTACACTTTAAACACGTGAATGCTTAACTAGTGGCGGCGGCGTAAAGCTAACCTCGCTATCAAAGTCTCCCGATGGAGGCCAACTATTTCGACTTTCCTGGAGCGGCGTCGAATTAACAAAAGTTGAAGCCTTGTGAGCCAAATATAAATATGTATAGAACTGTATCAAAGAACACGTCACGCATAAGAGATGCCATGTTAACGAAAGCTATATCCTCTGATAAGCGAAGACAATTTTAGGTCTTAACTTAAACATATTAACTTAAACAGCTGACCGAGGTGAATATATCATCTATCCTCATTTAGTTCTCAAAAATGGTTTACTCGTATTATCAAGTGGGCATGTGATCAACAGCAACTTTTTGCGCTACGATCAACTGTACCTTATCATCTGGGTTAACAGTACTAAATCCCACGTAAAAGAGCACAATTCACGTTTATCATGCATCTGACCAGAGACAGAGTAAAGTTTTTCGGAATTTTTAAAAATAAAGGTCCTAATATGCATTCTTAGTGCTTCTGACGGCTCTTAAGTTAATGACATTGCTTTAAAGCTCCTGCAATGTGCATTCTAAACTTATGAATTCTTCCACAAATCTTGCATGAGTTGTACACAAAAGAGAGCAAAAAATACGTGCGGCGGTTCGGATCGCCGGCGCGACAAACGCATTGTTATCCCGCGGTGGAAATGTGTTATTTCAATATGTCGTCATTACTTCCTTACTCACAGAACACTTCTCTCTTTATTAGAGAATATGACATCGAAAGCGCGATTTCGTGCCTTAAAACAAGAGTACTATACAATAATCGTAAGTATAGGATCTATGTCTACTCTTTACAAACAATCAGAAATTTTATATGACGAAAATATTAATAAAAAATAAATCTCATATCATCATTATACCATATCCAATTCCGGCTTAAATATGTTAACTAAAATGTAGATTTAAGGTCATAAAGTATTAGATAAACAAAAAAGTTCACCATCAGACGTTGTTTACAATCATACAATACATTATCAGATCAGGGCGTTGGGATCATCTGATCTAAACCTTGACTGACTAACCAACATTCCGAAGACATAGTTGTAAAAATCTATGTGCGCAACTTTATGTTGTAGGTACTAAAAAATACCCGACTCTCCCTCTAGCACTGTTTATGCTTCCATCGAACCAATCAGGAAACTACAGGGATCGGTTGACCACGCGGATGACGCAAGTGGTAACCAAAGGTGGCCAGACTCATACCTTTCTTAACGATTAAGAGTTTAAAACCGGTCAGTATACGACCTCATGACGTGGACTGCTTTACGTGCAATGCCTTAACCATCCTGCCACAATTGATTGGCTGCATTGGAGTCGGTTACCATGTCTGGTATTGCATCGAATTTACACACAGGCACTTCGTTACCTGTAATAGCTTTTCACTAGTGCGAAAAGCCCATAAAGCCTATGTTTTGCGTGGTACTACAAATTGTGCAGATAGAATGAAAAACAGACATTCTCTCCATAAAGCAGCACTTCGTTGAAATGTTATCACTTATGAATAGGTAGCTTTCGAAGATTGGGCGATGACTGACGTTAAGAAGCAATATTGTTTGATCTTTGGCACTAACATAATTTTAACGTGATTCTTATCTGATTCTTCCCAAGGGGTCATTGCGTGGCTTATACATCAATTAAGTATTATCGATGAGTTGCATTCCCTTTACAAGCTCTATCTTCGTCAATAAGCGTCGCGATAGTGCGATCACGTGAATCTTTAGTGATTAAATAAGATTTATCTATAGCAAACATGCAAAGTACAGGGAAATAGACATCTTTGACAGTTAGAAATGAGAACTGCGAAAGTCTGTAAAAGCTCCTCTTCGAAACGAACTAAAGGTGTTTCCTCTCGGCTATTTTAGGAGCGTGCCCCTAAATTAAAGCACTGACATATACAAGAGATATATCGGGGGGGGGGGAGGCATATCTCTCTTCGTAAACGCACAAGTTCGCATTTCTAACACAACTGCTAAACTTTTTACCACTTTCGTGACCAACGATTTCTATTCTTAAATTAGCCCTACAACTATTTTAGGCAGCTACGAAAGTTCAGAAAACGCTGCTTATGTGACCTACATAGTTCGTAGCTTAGCAAACTGAAGAAAGTGCGCGACTAGTAAAGGAACCTTGTAACTAGATAGATAAACCACTGGCTTTCGAACTTGTAAGCTTATCTATTAACACTGCGGCGAGTGTCATCCCTCCTAAACAACAGCTGAAAAAACGTTAAATGATACTCATATACTCTATGCCGATGCTATTGATAAGCTTGTAACTCCAAGAACCGCTGCTGAACACTTAACACTAAAAAAGACTGAATCGAGCTTCATATTACTTCAAACAGCGAAAATGTGTGGTCACGAACACTCGCTCCCATGAGTTAAAATAGCGCGGGGAAGTCCACAAGGTTAGGTAACATTGCTTATAAGCTTTGTTTAACGGGGACTAAAATGGCGTCCAACGATTGACCTCACTTTGAGACGGAAGATGCTACATCCAGTGTCTTTTAGAGATCAGTGCTGCTGTCACAGGCCACAGAATGTCAGAATCCAATCTCGCTATAAATAAAATCAGGTAGTCTAAGAGTAGTGTTGGTTCCTGTTTAATGCCTTTCCCTTGAACCGTTAAAGACTGCAGTTAAGTCTACGTATTAGATGAGGGCACAGATAAGTAGTCACAATCACTTCCATACTCAAGACCTGTTAATAGTTCTATTGTGCCTAAAGTAATTAGGCCCTAAAGAACACGGTTCTCTTTTAGTGGAAATGCATTAAAACCACTGATCTCTAAAAAACACTGGATCAAGCATCTTCTGTCTGAAAGTGACGTCAGTCGTTGGACGCCATTTCAGTCCCCATGATGCAAAGCTTTATAAACAATGTTACGCAACATGGCGGACTATCCCGCGCTATTTTAACTAATGGGGGCCAGTACTGGTGACTACACTTTTTCGTAGTTGGAAACAAGGGGAAGCTCGATCCAGTCTTTTTAAAGATCAGTGATTAAAATGCACCATGCCATTACATGCAGACCAACACCAGTACTGTTGCTGATATGCAACTGAAATCATAGACACAGTACTAGTATACTAAAATTCATCATGAAGAACGGCCGCATAATTTGTTAAACTACTACCAGTGAATAGTGCATAATTTAACAGGACCTCGTGCTCACTAAGTTTATTGTCCCTACTTCTATCTGCGATACGTATCAAATATTCAGCTTCCTTGATGGCATGTTGAATATGCCTTGGATCTAAATACTTAACTAGTTCATCCATGGTCACAAAGCCGTCACTATCTGCATCCATATCGTTCTTGAATTCATTTGTTCGTCTACATCGAAAGAGAAAGGATAACAGAAGACAAGATAATGTGAAAGTACAAGAGAACTTGCTACATCTACCTGAGTAAAAATGAAAGTGAAACATATTAACTAACTTTTGGTGTCTTACAGAATAACATCTAAAGGAAATGGCAGCCAAGAATACAAGATAGCGTGTTCGTTAAAGAACATGTTTTCGATTGGAACAACGAACAACTCAACTAGCCTGACAGCTGAAGAATAGCCAAACCTCTATTTGGCCTATTGGCAACATATCTTTCAGTTCCCTACAATGTAAATTGTTGAACGTCACATTAAACGGGCTTAAAATCTAAAGACATTCTTAATGCAGCTGGAAGTTGTGGGCAAAATCGAACAGGTACAATTTACAATACAAAGGCTAGCTTATTTTCAACGTGGGAATAGATTGATGTTCACTGCTCATAGTAGCCAAAAAATTATCAAATGTATGAGAGGGAAGATGGGGAACTAAGCTGTTCTTATGTTTAAATGAGACTTTTTAACATCTCAAGAACTAAAAAAGGAAAGTAATGTACATTGAAATAATATAGCGCCCTTCCTATCCCAGGCAAGTTCAAAGGTTTTCCAAAACGAAAATTAACATATCCACCCCCCACAAGTTCGTGTTTGCTGTAAATTACTCGATTAAATTATTCGAGCAGCAGAATTTGAGAATACCAAAAATAATAGGCTTCTTAGCATATGAAAGCTTTTTCGACGACTTTCGTTAGAGATACAAGTTGTTCTAAATCTAAATG
>JAAAKL020016746.1:0-10894 GCA_010016065.2 Carybdea cf. marsupialis auct. non (Linnaeus, 1758) | reverse complement strand
TCGACGAAAAGTTCCACCAGATCAAGCATCGCGCCAATGATAGATGTCAACATGCTCGCGCCCACTGCGGCCGGCCACGGCCCGGCGGCCCGAACTCAAACTAAAGTTGTTTTATCTTGTTCGCCGAGACCCGTATCGGGCAGGGCAACAAGAAGAATAAATGTGGCATTTCACATTCTCTGTATGTTTTAGAGTTTTTTCTTCTGTTTGGGTCCACGTGTGTTAAGGAAGAAAAGAGGCATTCTGCCCCTGATGATGCATAAACACAGGTTACCGCAACTTTGTAGAGCGTGAATAAAATGGGCGCTGCAGCTGAATAGTGCTGAATTAAAATTTCTAGATAGAACAATACTTGGATTACTTTCCTTTGCAAACTGTTTACGGATAACATTTTAAAAAACCGTTCATTTCAACCCCCCAGGTGGCTATATGACATTAGGAAATCTTTCAGGAGGGGCTAAATCCCTTCTAGTCTCCCCAGCTACTGGTCTGATTAAAAAAATTGTAAAAGTATGAAAAGCTTTTTTGAGATCTACGAAAACTAATCTATTTAGATTTTTGAAGTCCAGCCTCGGTATACTCATTACAATCTTTAGCTAACAGCAGCTGCTAAGAGCCAGTGATGGACTCCGAAACTGTATTGCCTCTAGGAAAGATAATCACTCAAATTCAGTTGCTGGAAAAGCTAGTTGTACGCTAAGTAGTATCAAGACTGATAATAACACAGAAATAGGGCAGATATTTCAAGGTTATTTTCTCCTTGCAAAGTCATTGCTAAGTGGGCAAACATTCAAGGATATGAGAAGATATTCAACTAGTAAAGATGTAAACAGCTTAAAGAATAAGCTTTCAAATAGTGTCATACCAAAGAATTTTGTGCTCTGAACCTAAGGAATATCATGTTTAATGTTTTTAACTGAAGCATGAGCAAACCTAGACATTAAAAGCTCGATGTTTACGAGGAAGGAGCTAACTTGAATTGTAAATCGACTTTAAGAGCTTGAACAATAAGTTTTCATTTACTCCTTACGGATGTTAACAGGAAGAATTGTTTTTTATGGAATCTTGATTTAATCGTTTATTTCAAAAATCCTTTGCTCGTTATCTAATATTCTCCTGTAGAATTTCTCCACATGTTGATAATGCTTCTGAAATTTGAGGCAGGACTGGAATTGCTTACCGAGGATGTTCATTTTAGGTGGATAATGGAATGGTTCCCACACATAGTGCATAGCTGGAAATGTGTCAAACCGATAGCCTAGTGATGAAGGGTGGTGTGGCTGGTTACCCCTTGGCAGGAGTTTCCCCCAAAATGCCGCATAAACTCAATGACTCAAGTTGAGACAAGACAAATCTAGGCCGCCTCAATTGGCATTAAACTGGCAGCAAGTAGTTGGATCCCAGGGAAGCAGATTGAACACAATTCGGCAACATGTTAAAGTGTGGAAAGCTATTGGTAGATATCACCTTTTACTAGATGAAATAGCACGGGAGATTTGGTAGAAGTCTAGAAAGGAGATCTTATGCCACCTGGTGTTTCCGGAAAAACCCCTGCAGCAGAGAGTTTTATACGTCACTGCTTCTTTAAATCCCAGAGAACTGTCCAGGTAGACTAAAGGTCAGGTTGGTATACTTGGAACCAGCGATATAACACGGACCTTCTTCTTCTTTAAACGTATAGTTCATTGGGCTGAACAGTCCTGACTCATGATATATTTCTACCCGTGCCAAGCGATGTAGATGAGTGAAACTTCACCCACCAGCATATTCACAGACGTTATCGCTGAACCTTATCTTAGGTCTTCCTCTACGCCTATTACCATAAACGGACCCAATAAGCAGACTTTTACAGATGTCATATTTCCTAAGGACATGTCCGACGAATGCCACTTTCCTTTTAGCAATGGTTACCAAAAGCCTTGCAGCATTTCCGATTTTATTCAGAACAAATTTGTTAGTCTTCTTGTCGATCCATTTCATTCTCAGTAAGCGCCGAAAGCTCCACAACTCGAACGAAGTGATTTTCTTTTTGTCGATCTTTCTAATTACCCAAAATTCCGACCCATATGTAGCAATACTAAAAACTAGGGATTGCAGAAGTTTCCTTATTTGTCGATATGTGTATTGCCCTGTCTTTCCAAATTTTCATTAGTGAAACCATAGCATTTCTCGCGATACAAAGACCTCTGTTTATTTCTGTGGAATCGTCGTATGTATCCGTGAACATTGCTCCAAGATAGACGAACTTTTTAACATTTGCGCCATTAACTGATATATGCTCTTGCTCATTTACTACTCGATTTCTAAGAATTTTCATTACTTTGGTTTCATTAGTATTGAGATGTACTCCTAGTCACGAAAATATCGATCTGGATATGGGACAATGTTGTAACCTACTTAAGCCAAGAGAAGTGTCATGTACATGGTATTGTTTTTCTGCTAGGGAGAAACGTGGGGAAATACGAAATTGGCTGCTTGCCTGTATCAGATATAGTCGTAGCGACAAAAGTGAAGACTGTTATTTTAATCTTACATACATTTACATTTAACTGCATGAAGGGGCGAAAAAATTATTTTACATCAAAGCCTTTTTCGTCTGACATTCTTTAGAGCACAAAATCGTCAGAATTGAAATTTAAAAAGGAAGCAATGAAACTAGTAAGCAACTGTACTGTGGCCTTACGCGTAGTTTATGACAGTAAGAAAGCGTTCTCAACAAATCACAAAGACATTGTGCCTTCCAAGATTTGCTACAGTGTTGTATACTCATTTTCTTGCCAATTGTGAGACTGGCTATGTTGGCCTCACGACTTTGAGCTTAGTTGACAGAAAGAAGCAGCATGTTCCGTCCTGTAATCGCCAAGTAACAGCTCCTACAAGGAAACAACAACCTCTGGTTTCAAAACCAAAAACACTACTAAGCAATGCAATTCTGCAATAGGTTAGCACTTGCTTTGAAACCCAGACTGTGCGAAAGTGTATACGGATGACAGCTTCCATAGAATAGCTAAAGCTAGGTATGCTTTTCATTTGGCCGTTCTGGAATCTCTTTATTGGGTCCTTTGGTTAACTATTCAGTCCCACGGACACTGATTGGTTAAAACAACACCAATCTGGAAGTCAGCGTTCTGACTGCCTGCTTTGAAAACACAGTTGTGTATTAGTTTCATTGATTCCTTTTTCAATTTCAATTCTGACCATTTTGTATTCTGAGGAGTGTTAGATGAAAAAATCTTTTCAGTACAAAATTGTTTTCGATACTTCGTGCAGGTTTTTTTTCTGAACCAGCAGTAAACTTTTTGAATCAATATTCACGCACTACTCTGAAGCTCTACTTACAAGGATTTGTGTAAAAGCTTACGAGCAGTTGGAACAAGGAAGGTCCCAGAGTAGCTCTCACAAAGTGCGGCGATAGTTATTTGTACAGTAATTTAAATGCAGCAGTGAGGACTATGAGACATCACCATATAATTGGAAGCAATGCTCGTGGTGATAGTTATGAAAGAAAGAAAAAGTTGCTTCAATAGTTACAAAGGAATGAACAGCACTGATTTTGATCAGGATTCTTAGTATTAACAACAACCCAGAAAAATAAGAGGAGCCAGGATCTGGATGATCCGATAAAAGACAAAAATCGGCTATGTTATCATCAACAAGTGCCGTTTTGAAAACTCGATATTAATTTTAAAATCAATACAGCGATCATGTACTTCTCATGAATGTAATAAGGACTAAGATGTGAAGCGAAGGGGTCCAAATCTGTTGCTAAGAGAAATACTGAATGGCTACACGATAATAGAAGGGGGAACAAGAACACTAAGAAGCTCGGAAAAAGAAATATGAGGTGGTAAAAATGTGAAAGATGCAGAGGAAAGATACAGTGCTTTTAATACTGCTGTAACAGAGACAGTGGAAGAAGCAGAGCGTAGAGAGGAGCAAAAAGCCAAACAAAAATGAATGACGGAAGATGTCTTAAAATTCATGCAGAATTACAGACACATGAACAACAATAAGGAGCAAATTACCGAATCAGTGGAGAAATACAAAATAAATGGAGAGAAGTGATTCCTGAATGAGAAAGAGAGGAAATAGGGAGGCAAGAAAGATCTATCTGCCAGACGAAGCATGAAAAATCCAGGATCTGATATTCAGGAAGACTGCATTCTTGCGCAAGGACGAATTGAAACATAAAGGTGTTAAACGTGATGAAGAAAGACAAATGTCGGAAAATGGGAAGCTGAGTATTTGGTATTTATGATCTTACTAAAGGTTCATTTCCCAATGGTATTTAGTGATTTATAGTCATAGTAAAGACAGAGCTGTGAGTAATGGTGACCATGTTCTTACCAATCGCAACCATATTCTATACTTAATATTCCCTCCTTTGACGTGTTTTCAAAGATAGGATAGAAAAGGTGAACGCGTATGGCCAAAACAAAGATATGTGAAGGGAATGCAATAAACATTGTGTTTTAAATTATATAGGGGACGCAGGCAACAAATGAGTGAGTACTGACACAGCTGAGTTTGAAATAGAAGCTTTAAATTAGAGCGCACACTAGTGAAACAGTTTCGTCAGCCTTGTCGTAGAGCAGTAAGAGCTGGGAAGCAATATTTGGACACTCTTTGTGAAGGAAGACCAAAGAACGGTTTGGAGGGCAGTAAGTTGATAAAGCTCGTGAGCAGGACCATCGATCAGTCGTAGCTATAAGATGGAAAGCAGAAATCACGTGATGCAAAATGATATCTTGCCAGATGGTCTGAGTTACCGAGAGATGTTATTCTACCTTTGACTAAAATTCGTATTATTATTGTATAGTTAATAAATTATCTTTGACATATTGTCTGCTGATCCTCTTCCAGTATTGTAAGTGTGTTAGTATGTTATCAAACATTTTCCTGGTTTGGGTTTTGAGAGGTTGTTCTATGTTGAAAAGGCCTATTTGTGAGAAAGTTAGGAGATCACTTCAAACCAACCTAAACAACATCTTTTATATTTGACACCGATCAGATGACGGGAACTGATAACAAGGCTTGGGACGTTTGTAGTTACAAAACAGGGAAACCACAAAGGCAGACATTCGATAAGTAACGAAAACAAGAAATCTGTAAGGGTTAAATAGTGAAAGTTCCTTTTTGGTAAGTTTCCTTTAACCTCAATGTGTGGCTACTTACGAATATTGTGTCTGGCTTTGATTTACTTCACATCAAAATAAAACCGCGCATGTTTTATCCAGCTACCTTTTCCTTAATATACTCAGAAACGGTTAATAAATGGTTTAGCACTATGGATAAATAAAAATTTCATTCATTGATTACATAAAATAATGAAATAACTATATTTATACGGACTAAATCTTGTAAGCACTACAAGCTCTGTTTTAGACAGGGCGCTGTTTGCAAAATAAATAGAAAATGAAATTATTTTTCAAGGTTATCAAAGGCAAATTATTTAAAAGGAAAGTACAGAAAGATGCAATAAAATAATTACAATGTCATTTTAAAGCTGCATTTTAGAACGTAATATTTCATTGCATGGGCTGTAATCTTATAAAATACTCTTTTGATTGATTTTTAAATTGATAATAGAATTGCCATTCTAATGTCGGTTTGCATATCGAGAGAGATAAGATGGACCTTGGAAATAAGGGGGATTCTTTGCAGCCTCTGACTTATCTTTTTGATTTGCAAAGTAGCTTCACCCCCACCATCTTGTCTCATGCCCGTGACTTTCTCTTTCTCCTGAGGACTTGTATATTTGTATATAACTTGTATATTTGATTAATAATAATGAAATGATTATAAAGATTATCCGATATATTGTAAGTTAGACTGATGTTACAGACAATTGTCTTATAAGTTCAAGTCTCAAGTGTCCCTCTCCGCTCAGCTTATTCTTTCTACATTTATGAGTAGAACTCCACTCCCCCACCTCTCATTGTTGCTACCTGTAACTTTACTTTCTTTGACTACAACTGACAGCATCTGACAGCATCTGACAGCATCTGACTGTATCTGATGTTATCTGACTGTATCTGACTGTATCTGACTACATATGACTGTATCTGACTATATCAGACTGTATTTGACTGTATCTGACTGTATCTGACTGCATCTGACTGTATCTGACTGTATCTGGCTGTATCTGACTGTATCTGACTGTATCTAACTATATCTGATTGCATCTGACTGTATATGACTATATCTACCTTGTCTGCCTGCATCTGCCTGTAACTGCCTGTATCCGACTGTATCTGATTGCATCTGAATGCATCTGACTGCATCTGACTGTATCTGACTGTACCTGACTGCATCTCATTGTATCTCATTGTATCTGACTGTTGCTGAACTTTATCTGAGTGTGTTTGACCGTATCTTTTAGAGAAATTGAGGTTTCCATCATTTTAAAGATACCGTTCAAGTTGATAACCATTTAAAAGATTACTTTAGTGACAGTTTATATAGCCACAAATTAGTCTTGTGTGTTCTAAGGTCTTGTTGTCAGTTTGAATTTTCATATTCCATTATATTTTGACCTTTTCATTTTCAACAATAGTCTGTGGTCTATGGTCATACCATTTTTCGGCGTGTTCGAGGTTATGATCTTTGCACAACTTCCAATGAATGACTTGAGCAATTTGTTATGCCTCCATAGTTTGTATTGTTTTTGCGCAAGGTTGCATTCAGAAACAAGATGGGCAACTGTCTTTTCACGCTCTCCACAAATTCTGCAAAGGGGACAGATATTTTCCTTGTTAATGTATGTTTAATTAACCGAGTCCAAATAGCTTGTTCCTGAGCAGCCATCAGATTGCCTTAAGTTGCCTTCTTCAGATCTCCATTTTTAAACCAGTTCCAATTTCTTGCATCTCTGAATTCAGTGCCACTGGAAATTGCATTGTGGACTATTTTCTGTGTCAGATTTATTGCCCATTTATTAAAAATGATGGATTTCTTTTAGCTCCGATGCCAATTATCACCTCTCGTTGGACTTTTCTTTGCTGTTGCGAATATATTCATATAAAGAGTTAGTTTCGATAAGAAAAAAATCTTAAATTGTGATCAAACCTTTGCCTCTGTTCAGGAAGTAGTCTGGGAAGGAGTCGAGTATCTGAGGCTACGCCCATGACTATTCTAAAGATAATCACTTTTGACCAGAGGGTCAGAGTTTCAGAGTTTTTGGACTTTAAAAGAGTACATGAGTTATAGACTTTCAGAGTTGAGAGTTGCATTACTAGATTATGTAAAGAAATATGGAAAACAAAGATGATCTTATCTTACACAGATTCGAGTTCTGAAACGATCTTTTTGTATTATTCAGTAAAGGTTCCTTCTACTTGTTTAATGCACAACAGGTCTACGTCACCCTTTTTTATGGAACAGACCATACATAGACAGCAATTTTTGAGTTTTCCTGTTTAAATCTTGAAGCTCGTTGACCCTCCAAGCTACTACTGTAGCAGTGCAGCAGATAATCGAAAAACAGCGAGAGCGTATGGCGCTGATGGTATTCTTGGTGTTTAACTTCGATGTCGGTATCATTTTCAGTCTCCTAAGGTATTCTGATCTGATATGTTCCTTCATATTTTGGTCTTTTATCCACTTTCAAAATCAAGTTCCTCCATCTGTCGTCGGGGGGTGGGGTGGGGTATTTCTATACCTTCACAACAAACATGTTTTCCCTTCTTAATTAGTAAAACTTCACACCTCTTAACACCAAATTCCACTCTTATATCTTCATTGAAACTTCGAACTATATTCACAAGACTTTCTAACTGTTACTTGGTCTTACCAAACAGCTTCAAGTCATCCATTTAAAGCAAATGGTTAATCAACGGGCCTGATCTGCGAAGTTCATAGCCAGCTTTAACAGAGTCTAAGGTTAAAGATAGTGGTATGAGACAAATGATGAAGAAAAGAGGGGGGAACTATCACCCTGGAAGATACCACGTTGTATCTTCACCTTCTCAAGTGGCTACCAACCTGATCTAATTACCGTTTCCCAGTAGTTCATACTGTTACCAGAACTGAACTACCTTAATATTTTCTGCTACTTTGATAACTTGAAGACATATTAAAATCCATAAGAGGGGGGTCATGTCAAAAGTGTTTTTATAATCTATCCAGTCCATGTTTAAGCCAACTTTCCTTCTTTTATAATTCCTAATTATTGCTCTGTTAATGGAACATTATCACTGCCTCTCTCTTTTACTCTCTATTCCTTCAAATAAACTCTTCTATTTATTCTAAAAAAAGCCTGTTTTGTTGAAATTTCTTAATTAGATCATTTTAAAATTTTCCCTTTTACCTTTCCGCTACTACTCTCTCTTTCAATCTGTCAATGACAATCTTGATGTCTCTATTCTTAAGATTATACCTTTAATATAATCCGTTCTTCAACAACTCATTTCCTACTTCATTACTCTTAACTTTCTACTTTACTGATCTCTTCTCTCGATTCTCCTATCTGATTTGATAATCGTCTTTTCCACCATGGATCCCTTTTGCATTCAAATTATCTCTTCTTGATTCAATGTAATCTACTAAACAAACATACTGTTGCTTTCAGTATATTATCACATTGAACATGTGTCACATGAATGCCAGTATGGAATGAACTTATTAACGTGTGCTGTCACTTCTTTCAGTTTCCTTCTGTTAAAGAACCTCATATTTATTGGGATCTCTCTGTTGTTGTTTAACAATCCCTTCTCCAACATTCTGAACACCCTGATGCCATCATCCCTAAGGCCGTCAGCTCTCATTCTGTTGTCAATAGTCTCAATCATATTCATTCTTTCAGGCTCCTTTTCGCCCCCTACTTCCAAATTCACATCATCCGACCGCATTGTATTTTGTTCCGCTACCTTTCTTCCAAAATCATTTCCCTCATTATTCAATTCCTTTTTGACTTCTCTCCTTATCTCCTCTTACTCAATTTCAGACAACCAGTTGTTAGTTATAATCACTTGTGCTTGCCATACTAACTTCTGTTCAGACAGCTGAAACAAACCTTACCCTATCATTATTATTACTATTATTACTATTACTATCATTTTTTCTTTGTTTCTTTTTCTGTCGTGGTAGTTGTTCGGATTTCTTTGTAAGTCCACCTAGAAATCTCGCTGTCGCCAATGAACTTGAATGTAGACAATGCAATAAACAAATAAATGGCATTGAATTTTAAAGAAAAATTATTCTAACATATGTAAGATTAAAAATTTAACAAATTAGTACAAATATAAATATTAAAAATAGCTAAAAACAACCATGATGCAAGATTACCCGCCAACACTTTAACTAGACCATGAAACAGCTATGACATAAAGTAACTATTTTTCTATAAATCATACCAGTTTAAACAAAATTTAAAGATTATTGGCAGTGACAATATCAAGCTTCCTGACATAATAGGGTGGTCAGTTCCAATGATCTACGATGCGATTAAAATAGCTATACTAAAAATACTAAAACGATTTAAAGGAATTGTATGTAAGATCCTGTGGGTCACTCCTTCATTGGTTATATTATGTTGTACGGTCTTCACAAAATATGATCTTATCTAATACAGTGACTATAAGATTGATTGACTATTCATAACTTTGAATAGAAATAAAGGAGCTCTGAAAGATCACCTCTCTCATAATTTCCTCGTCTGTAACTTTGATAGTGATAATCATCATATGTATTACCAAGCAACCTTGTCTGAACCTTTTCAAAAAGAGATGTCGTGAATGGTCTCGCCGTACAATAATTTTAAAACACACATAAGAAGTTATGGTTTGACATGACTCCTCTCAAGGAATGATGGCAGCATACTTCGAGGATGGTTAATCCTCGAAGGCCATATGTATTTTGTGAAGCTCACTTAACAATGATAAAATTATGTTCTCTAAATAAAGGTTGGCTTTCTGAATTTTTACTTGAAATTTGCATAAAAAGTCTCAACTTTAACATAAAGAAAGTAGAAATAAGCATTAAATTAAGAAAGTAGGGTTTTTATAATTATAGTATTTTTAAAGTTGGATGCGCCCTAGATCAAAGAATAGAATTAAAAATTTACCCAGGGTCTCCAAAATGGTTTAATGCTGAAGTTTTCAACAAACGTTTGGATACAGGTTTGTCTCTCATGCGTTATGTCTTTCTTAAAATTTTTGGTGTGTCTTTACTTGTCTTCATTTTCTTTCATTGGGCATTTAGTATGAATGCAACATCCACAAATCAGGATAATTTGTCACTGTTTGATAAGATTTTAGTTTATATCATCTTTGGCTACTACATCAACAACAAATCACTCCTGAATATAAAAAAGCCTGAAGTGACATTGTCAGGAAGCACAACAGTTTAGTTAGAACTTGATAATTTCTACTTTCACTGGCGTAAGGCAAAAATCTTGCTTGACCTATAACATATTCAGGGGTAGTACTAGGTCGGGAATAAATATAGATGATACAAATCAATAATCTCTTAAAAAACATTAAAGCATCAAATTTCAGTTCTTTATCGAATCTACTACTTGATTGACAGGAGAAGTCTGAAGGCATACTTTAATGATCGTGTTCTACCCCATTTCAATTATACAACTGTCTGGGGAGATCATTCAGCCTTTAAAACACAACTGGAACTGTCACAACGAGAATGCACAAGCTGAGATTCACTGTTGCGATGGACTCGCCTAGGTGGTTAGTGTTTCGCTCATATTTGTTGTATTATGAAAGAGGATCTAAAGAAGTCCACAAACAGAAGAACAATTTTAATGTTCTCTGCTTTGACACCCTCTATGATACGTCCTTCAGTTAGTATTTTGCTCAGTGCGTAGCAATTCAATCGACACCCATTTTTGTTCCTGTGAAGACGTGGCTTTGTTACAGTACGAATGTGATTTTATAGCGTA
>JAAAKL020016745.1:0-10895 GCA_010016065.2 Carybdea cf. marsupialis auct. non (Linnaeus, 1758) | reverse complement strand
GGTTACTTAGTGGATCGTGACACGTTTAAGTAAAAATTATAGTTCTAAAAATCGAAGATGCAACGGCTCTTTTTAAGAACAGTAATGCTGAATCGTAAAACGACATAAAAGGGATACAACCTGCCTTCAATAAATTTTGCATGTGCAAGATATAAAAAGCCTCGCAGCAGTCACTGATACTGCTCATCCCCCAAATAGCCCGTCTTTCATTTCAAAATGGTTATACTCTATGTAAACTCTTGAGAAACATCAAAGTTATCACGTTTTTTTTCATTACTACACTAAATGCATGCTCTGCACATTATTCGTTTCTTTGCCTGATAGCAAATACAAAACTTGCATCATGATTTCTGTACGTAATCAATATCTATCTTTCTGAGTCGATTAAAAATTAAGCTTAATTGTATATTTATCATTTTGATTCTTACGTTATATCAATTATGTTTCAAATGAACATTTCGGATTAGTATTTATTTCTTTTGGAAATTAAAGTTAAAGCTAACAAAATGGAGCAGTGTGTCCTTAGCTTTGAATAACTTTACAAAATCGTCCATATTGAGACTTTTTGTCCTGCTGTGCTCAAATGCCAACAAAAGTAAGTTCCCTTGGCGCATATGTGAATGAATCAGCGGTGTGGTTCGTTGATTAGTTGCATGGTAAAAAAACTGACCTCGCAAACAGCTGTACTTGATCCAAGTGTTACGACTAAAGCGACCAAGGCATACTTGTCTCTGAATACAACCCTCTGATCATAAAGCAGCTGAAGTACTTAATTCGAATCACTTTCCTCCGTTGGGAGATTAAGTCTAAATGCTTTGTAAACCTGGAGTTTCGCATCAGATAAGACGACTTTTTTCATCCTCGACAACGAGGAAAGTGTTTTCGAGTCAAGGAAATTGTCCGATTTCCTACTTATAGCTGCCACTGCATTGTAAATTCACCCTGCTTGAAGCAGTGACTATTTTTCTGGAAAAGGTATCAACAAGACCCACCCACACAACCCATCGGTGAGAAAATCTGGGACACCGTAATCAAGACCAAGCCTGAAGGGACAGAATATCAAATGAACATATCCGTTCATATTACTTTGTGGGGACTCATAGTTGTCACTATTATTTTACCATAGACAATACCATAGAAATGTAAATAAATTACCTCTAACGTCATTTCCTAATCACTGTTCCTTTTTCATTGTAAAATATATTCATATTTCTTGTAAATCACCAGTTGCTACACACATTCGATTTGACTTCAACTTAATGCTGTTTGTAGTGATATTTGTCCTTTGGCTTTTATCATAACATGAATTTAACAGTTTATGCTGCCATTGCTGCCGCGAAGTCATGATTATAAGGGACAAACACATTCTCCTATAAATTGGTGACCCGACGTGAGCGGAAGACGCAACCTTCTGTCTATGTTACAAAACTAATGACAACTATGAGTCATCAAGTTACAAGTTCTGTTTCTTTAAAAATCTGTTTGTGAGGATTACAGTATATATTGAGTTAGTCTTTCACATGTTGACAATTTAAGCAAAATATTCAATCCACAATTTTCAAGGTAGAGGGCATATGTTATTTGGCGGGGAGGGCGAAGCCCCTTTGGCTACGGGCCTGTGCCCAATCTGCTATGAAGCCTGTTGTTGATCAGCTTCAGCTACACTGATTATTAGAGCGGCTTATTAAAGGAATGTATTAGTCTTACGGTCATACGAAGAAGAAGCAGTTTTACTCAGCTAAACAAATCAGGAAACACGTATTTACATTACGCAACCCTACCAAAACTGAAAAGGAATGCAGGAAATCAACACTTCAAATACTGGGTAACTGGTATTTGTGATATTCTATTACCTATTCATCGTGGATGACTTTCACATCTTTATGTCAGTTATGTCCCTATCTTGAGCAGCATAATATCCCCACACACCCCACTCCTATGGTCATATTCGCTGCCTTCACTTGAATTGTACCGTCAGCGCACCTCAAGCGCCTACCATAGTCAAAAATGTGCATCAACTACGGCACGTAACCTTTACAAACTTTTACGCTACCTTGGTAACGTAACTTAGGAAGGATTTTCAACAATGACTTTCGATATGTAACCTTAAAGCGTCCAAGGGTCGGTTGAACTGACCTCGTGAGACTGTTGTAGTTTTGTGAACCCTGTTAGGTTGATGAAAGGGAGCAAATAATGACCATCTATGGTGTAAAGTGAGTGGGACTCTCAATAGCGTTGCTCCGTTAAGTCGACTAGTTTCTGAAACTAATGACGACGATGAAAACGTAATCTGTCTATAGAAAGACCGGGCAAAACATCCACTGCAACTTTGAGAAGTCACACGTTAACCTAACATTTGAACTCATGGGTTTGCTTTACTTGTGTATATGGTTCACAAACGTTGTTTCGTAATGCGTACTAGCACCGGGTTTATATATAAAAAGAGAAATAGAGGACTTAACTAGTTTAAAGGAGGTATAGAGACCATAGCTTTGACAAATTAGAAGGCCTACGCACTGCCCTTCGCATCCAGCAAGACTTTCTATAGCCCTTCTATACCCCCTATTTTGTTCATCGACATCATCGTCACTGTCAGTTATTTTACGTTGATTGGTGACAAAAAATGGTAAGCTACAGTCAACAATGTGTACGTTATGAAGTATTCTAGTAGATTGACTTGCGAGAAGGTACTCCATCCAAATGGGTGGAATGACACCTACTGGAACTGTAATTGGGCTGGGAGAGATGAGCGGGAAAATGGGAGTATAGCAAGATAATCTGAAGATAATGATTAAAAATATATATTTAAAATCTTGAAGACTTGTAGGGTGTTTCAAGTGACACTTAGCATCGAACTAGAAGGCACAAATATTTATAAGCAAAAGGAACATATCTATGATTCTAGTATAGAAATGCATCGTAGTACCATAATCTTGTAAACTTTACTAGTACTAAATGTACTTTCTTCCAAGTTTGTAGGGTTAGTGTACGTACTTATTCTGCTTGCTCATTTCACAACATATTCAACGATACATTTTGTGCTGACAGACCTGCTCTTTGATGTTTTGAAAACGCCTTAAGTTTGAGCCGTCTTCTTTGTTTTCGATGACGTAATGTTTTGTGATGTCACATTGGTCAATAAAAATTGCATTTGCGAAATGAAAAATGGGCTTGGAAACTAACAGTTACTTTCATATACCTTATACTTGTCACGTGGAAGTAACTGCCTATTCTAAACAACCTCCTCCAGACCCAGTAGGTCTTACTCCAAACCTCCCGGTCATTACAAGCTTTTTCATGATCATTAAGCAGTTAGAAACGTACAACTTGCTAAGCATACAGGTAACTGTTAGAAGTTGCAGCAAGGAGAATACCTAAATCCAGAGGTGGACCTTTTGTAATAACTTCTACCAGAGAAAATTATAAACAGACCGAAGTCGACTTTTTCACCCACCACACACGTATTTTCCAACTACGCGAAAATTCCTTTATTTCCTGACGTCAACGAGGTTTCAGTTAGACAGGTTTCAGCTCCATATCAAATACGGTACTACATAAAGTATTAGCTCACAGAGTGAAGATACGATGCATCAAAATCTCAAAGTGTAACGAAATACCTACGCTTTTAATGTGATTATATGTAAGATACACGAAGCAAATCTTAAAATACAAATGTCATCACATGATATTTAAAGGAAAAAAAGTGAAATGATGCCAAACATCTTTCAATTGGCTAGAGTCTACGTTTTAAACGCAACCTTTATAATCTATTATCTCATATTAGTAAAAGAGAGTATAATATGTAAAAAGAAACAGCTCTTGGGAATTGTAAATACTCGCAATTATACACATCTAATTGTCTTCAATAGTTCTAGAAATAAGCCCAAGAAAAGATTGAGTGTTATGTTTCAATAAGCGGTTATATCTGGCGATGTGGAGCAAGGCTGACGCCCAAAACTACCCTTTTCATTCAAGAAAGGTAAATATGAAGAGTCACAAAAAATCTTTGTTATGAAATTTACAAGTCTGGAGATATTTAAACTTTTTGATAACTTTGGTCAGGCTCAAGTCTACACCTACTTTTTTAGTAGGGTGCTTCAATTAACAAGGTTAATAAATATGTATGCTGTACCATAAAGAATGGTCTGGTTTACTGATAGCTAGCATCACATCCTCAATACCCCAAAATTAAAGAATCGGCTTTAGGAAGTTGGATTCTGTTACTAAAGGTGGCTTTGGATCAAGTGGTGGAAAGTATTTTGATAGAGACATCTTTCCCTTTTCAGTAACGACTGGCAACATCTAATTGGGATAGACATTACATGAAGGGGGTGCTACAGGATATACAAATATTTTATCATTGTTTACTTAAGACTGTTGTGTTTTTTTACTTGATGATAATAGCATTAAAATGTCAAAATCATATCGTATTGGTTTTTAATAGCTAACATTCCTTAGTAGGCACTATCCAGTGGGGCCTTCTCACATACTACATATGCACAACCTGACGAAGGTGAGCAGTCTGCGAGAAAATTATACGATGCATATATTAGTGCACGACAAATGGGTTGGGTGTTGTTGCATTTTATGGACAATACCCTGACTAGCTAATAGAAATCCATCAGTTGCATCAACTCCAATCCGACTTAAAAAGTTCACATTGTTGTGGATGGCCAGCAGGGATCTCCTACTCGAATGCAAGATGTACATAAAAGTCACAGAAGCCTCTAGCCAGCTTCAATGAAGTTTCTAATGCTAAGTTACAAAAGGATATTTTAGAACACCTATTTCAAACGAAAAAGCTCCCCGTTTTAACATGAAACCCTGCCAGGTACTGACAGCTGATAAGAATGCCGCATTGTGTATTTTATATGGATGAAGTTTGTATCTAAACACATCTGCGTTATCTCTGCATAATTTATGCTAGTAAGCTGTCCAACTGAATGCAGTTAATAACACCATACTAGTTGCCTTCCTAAACTACAACCAATGAATTCAGAGTGTTAACCCCCCTCCCCAAGAAAATAATTGAAAGTGAGAACTAACTTCATCGCAATGCATTCTTTCTAAACATAGCTATAATCAATTCACTAAAATATACATTACATAAAAGCAATAATTAAAACTGACTATAACTTCAATGTCCTGTGATACAATTGTAATACTCTGAAATGATTGTATGCATATGTCACCCCCTCTCCACTACAAAAGTAGTTTTTAGGACTGACACTGCATTGCATATCCTAAAATATGATACACCTAAACACTCTACATCACATCTGCAAGAAGTCACAATGAGAAAAGTATGGAAATTGGATAGATGTAGAGTATGTTTATAAATGTGATAATACAATGTTCTTAAAAGCACAATGTAAACTGAGTCCTAACATTAAGTAAAAATTTCAATGGTGGTCACTGATATTTACAGCAGCAAATGTTGTCATGGCAAGAGATTCTGGATTGTGTCACATGCTATGTATTGTAACTAGGATTCAATACCACAATACAACAATTCATACATCCTACCAGAAACTTGGTGGGTTTAAGGATGGAAATATGTCTTCAGATGTTCTTTTTGAGATCGGTTTATGGGAAAACTGGTTGGCAGAGACATAGTCATTGAGAACAGAATTGATGGCTTGTTATGCAATGCAAAAAATTGAATTATCTTCATTCCACGACAAATATAAGCTGTTGTTAAGCACTAGAGCATTTCAGGCATTGCAATAGTGGACTGTGCTTGTAACAATTCAGAAAAAGGGGTACATCAGGCAATGAGGGGATGATTACACAGAGAGAGAGCGAGAGGGGGGAGGTGGTATCATATATAAACATATATCTATATATACATACATATAGGTATATACACATACATACATACAGATACATATATAAACACATACATATATACACACATACATATTTACAGGGGATCATTCTAGATATATGCAACTAAAATGAAAGTTCACTCAGACATTGGTCATTGTTCAGGTCCCTGACATTAGCTTGTTTTTCTTCACCTTTCTGACCACCCTTCCTCATCTGCTGTTCAGTTATTCATTCAGAAAAATAAGAACCTATTGATTCCAGATAGTCTAACCTATCAAACAATTAGATCAAAGTAAACCAAGGGGAATTGTATCTTACCATCATCAAATGATAACTTAGTATTGATTAACATGATATTTAAACATTCAAACTGATGACAACTCTTGATTTTATCTCCAGTATCTTTGAATCAGCACTTTTACTGCCCTATAATAATTTATAGTCATAAATGGATGCAACTGAAAAGTACTTCAAGACTATCAAAGATATCGAAAGCATACATTCACTTGGCTACACATACTCTCCTCCTGTAATTCATGTTAGTCAATTTTTGAACCCCATCCTACAGCTTCCAATTTGCAAGTTCTTTATGGACAGATATAAGCTATGATTACTGTTACTTATACAATATTTAGGGGAAGGAATCAAGGGGAAGGATCAAAAAACCTTGTTGTGATTTCAACTTTATCAATTTAACTTGGAAAATTTATGTTGTCATGTAAACATGAAGGGTACAAACATATATCAATTTTACTTAACGTCAAATAATTATATGACATTAACATAATAAGTGGAACTGAAGTAGCTAATAATCAATTGATATGAATTGTTCCCCATATTGTGATTTCTGCTTATATGCAACACAATCTAGTCTATCGAGTTTAAAGACAGGCACTACAGATATTTATCAGAAAAAGTAACATAATAATGGTGTAGGGTTTTGTAAACCTATCACCTATTACTAAGTACCTTTAAAAATAATAGCTAAGTTAGATCTGGATCTGCTTGTCACAAACATTCCGGCTATATAAACAAAGAAGTAATTAATAAGTGGTGAACCAACAAAAAATAAAACAATATGAATATCACATACATATACTCTTCTGTTGTTAATTGCTAGGCATTAAATTGTAGAATATTGAGATAATTATCATGCCCCTCCAATTTCACGAAACTATGAAAAGTTCCATCCTCATTTTAATACTACTCCCCCTTTTTATAAAAGATGTGGACCTATTTGAGGACTTTTCATCCACATAACAACTTTAAAAACACATGTAAACACCACTAACCTTTTTAGCATGTAAATATAATGGCAAAATATTTAAGGGGCTTAATTTTTTTTATGACCTCTGACTTAAAAAAATATATGCCCACCCCTTCTTATTTGAGCACGAAATTCAAGACCAGTGTGTATAGGAAACCTACATTTTCTGGTCAATACATTTCTTGGACCTATTCCTGCCCAAAATTTGCAAGGTGAACCTCATCAGAACTTTGGTTCACCGCACACTCAAGATCTGTTCCAGGGAAAAATTAGAACCAGAAATTGATATAATAAAACAAATTTTCCTTCCTAATGGTTATCCTGAGGTTGTCATCAACTCAACCATCAAGGTAAAATTATTGTTGTTTTCCAGCGAAATAACCTTTTGGACCAAGGAAATGCCCTGAGTACTTAAAACTGCCCTGGCCTGGTAATGTTTCCCTTTGATTTGAAAACCAGATAAAAAAGACCAAAGAGAAGTGTTACGGCACTGTTACCCCATGTGTAATATACCTGTTACAATTAAGAACTGAAGAGCATCATTTGTACAGAATCTGCACTTTTTAACTAAATCCATATCATAACAAAAAATTAAACTTCAGTTTAATAAAGTGTTAGGAGGTTGAAGAACACACAGCAATTTCTTCTTGTCCTTATCATCTGCTTTCAATGCTATTCTAATCTTTGTAAAGAACTTAATGACTTGAGTAAAGCCAACATTGGAGACTTCTCCCTTGCCAACTGCAAATGTGCCAGCTTCTTCAGCTACCTTGTCATGACTCCATGACAACTTTAGCTGGGGTTGTCCATTTTCCACCTCATGCACCCAACCACCTTTAATCAATGGTAGAGAATTACAATAAATTCTCTTGGTCACACCATATGTACTGCATATGACATCAAAAGCACTGTCAAGAATGCCTATGACATATGCATCATCAAATAAAGGCCCACATTCACGAACGTAGACCAAGAAGAATAGCTCTGAACTAAACTCTTGAACTCTTTTTGATGACAACTTCTTGTTGTTGCAATGCTCTGAAATTTCTTGCATCTCTTGCACAGATTTAGTTATTTGAACAGTACGGTCTAGGGTTGCTTGAAGTAAACGGTGTACTAAAATGTCAGGATATCTCCTAATCGGGGACGTGAAATGTGTGTACAGTGGCACATTTAATGCATAATGATGATACAGTTCTTGATTCTCAAACCAACCAGAACAAAAGTACTGAGCCAGTTTCATTGATTTTGCTGTAAGAGAAATAATTGCTAATATTCCATCAGCATCAAGTTCAACTTGGGGATTATTTCTTAGTCTTTGCAATGAATCATGTATCCCTTTTGAGTTGGAGGTATCAAATGCAATACCATGCTGATTACACACCTTTACAAGCTCTTCAAGAACCTTTGAGTCTGGTTTTGGATGCCTTCGCAAGATGGCAAGATTTTTATTCCTTTCTAGAATTTTATGTGCAACTGCCATATTAGCTAGTAACATAAATTCTTCTATCATCATATTACTTTCTTTGTATTCATAAGAAGTGCAACCATTAGGAAGCCCAGTGTCTTCATCCATGCTGAATGAAAGTTTTGGTTGATCAAGTTTTACAGCTCCATTGTCAAACCTCTTTTCTCTCAGTTTTGCTGCAATAGCCCATAAGTTATTAACACTATTGGTTACATCCTTCAGGGCATGACCACCGAATATTTCTGGAAACTGCCCCGGCAACATCGACTCCCCAGCACCTGCCTCAATAATTTGTTGTGCATGGTTGTATGACAGTTTACAGCAAGAATGAATTACAGATCTGCCAAACCATTCAGTCACTACATCACCATCTGGTGTCATGGTCCATACAACTGAAAAAGTAAGTCTATCAACTCCTGGATTCAAGCTGCACAATTCTTCACATAACAATCTTGGTAACATAGGTATCACTCTTTGAACTAGGTACACACTTGTTCCTCTCTCCTTGGCTGCTTTATCAAGAGCACTATCTTCCTGGATGAAGTAGCTGACATCAGCTATATGAACTCCTACTTCAAAATTACCACATTCAAGCCTCTTGATACTTAATGCATCATCAAGGTCCCTAGCTGTTGGAGGATCTACACTAAAAATACACAACTTGCGCAGATCCCTGCGGCCTTGGAGTTCAGCATCAGGAATTTTCCACGGGAGATCATGTGGAAGACAGTTCCTTACATCTTCTGAAAATGGTTCATCGATGATGCCATTTTCAAATAGACATGCCTCTGTTTCTGGTGCTATTTCACCAGCTTCTCCTAGTGACTTCATTAAACTACCTCGAGCAAACGCAAATTTTTCTCTCCACTCAGTAATACGAGCAGCAAACAAAATATTGCTGAAGTCTTGTGGTCTTGTTTCAAACCCTGTTGGGCAATCACTAAGAGGAATCCATAATCGTGGTACCTTGCTATCTATTGGATGCAATAATGCACACCCAAAATGGTGGTTCTTGTACTCTTTCAAGTGACCAGCTGCCGCTCTTGAATGTTTCTTCTCACTGATGTAAACAACCTTAGCAGTCTTAACGGAATGCCTCTCACTACTATGCTCTCTCCCAACAGTTTGCTCTCCTCCTGAAACTTTTCCCTCTCTCCCATTATTGACCTTCTCCAATTCACATTCAGGAAGAACTTCGATAACAACTTTATCTCCATGTAAAGCTCTATTTCTGGCCTCTATGCCTCTGATCATTATATCTCCGGACTCGCTATTTTCTGACGGTGTTACGTAGGCAATTTCAAAGTTCCGCGCATTTATTCTAATTATCCCTTCTTTTACTTCTCCGCGCTTGAGGGCAGAACTTACTCTTTCTGGGGACCAGTATCGTTCGAAGTTTTTCTTCGGAAAGGTGTTGGAATGAGACTGGCTCGTTTTCTTTCCACGATGCTTCGTTTGTTGTGGCGATGGTACTCGGTTTAAAATGTCGTACAACGACATTTTCTCGGTGTTATCTGCTACAGAAGTAATAGTGTCATGCTCCCTAGCCGCAGCCATCCTCTTCTTGAAGTTTTCGGCAACCAACGTCCGTGCAACAACTCGAGACGTTAACCTCCTTCGAAACTGAATTGCAGGCCAACGTCTATCTGATTGAATCAAAGACCTGCCAAAAGAGGACCTTCTGCCTCCCTTCTGCAGTATTGATCCTACTGTACCAACTGTGCAACAGTAAAGTTTTGGGATAAAATATCCTCCGTTATACTTACTTGCAGTAAAGTTAGATATCCAACGAGGAAGTTTCAGATTCCTAATAAAAGGTGATGGCGACATTGGCGGAAGCGTCGAACACTCAGTCAAGACGTTAAGTTTAAGATTTCCAGGAAATCATGAGGGAGAAATTACGCAATAGTGGTTTTTCGTCAATGTCGTCAATGGTGTGAAATTACACCACGAGGCTGCTCTCAGGCAGGTGTACAGTTTGGTCTACTGTACCGACGCGTGATTTTACGGTCAGCGATCTCAGCGAGTCTGTTTTTAGAAATTCTGTGACATCTCAATGCGGAGGGAAAGTGTGACGTCACGATTTTTATAATGTTTGAATTACGGAAAAAATACTCAATATTCATATAGCCCTATTAGCGAGAACGTCAATGTGAGAAATTGAGAGTCTTGCCATTTTCCAACACCGAGATATCAGGTTTCAAAGTTTTAAATCTCTCTAACAAAACCTTGTTTACTTGATGCTGGATAATAACGTTAGGATCCAAGGAAAATTAACAGAGTTCTGACCAGAGATTTTTTAAATTCGAACGCCTCTAGTCTAAACACTAT
>JAAAKL020016744.1:0-10895 GCA_010016065.2 Carybdea cf. marsupialis auct. non (Linnaeus, 1758) | reverse complement strand
CTCGGCTTGAGACGGTACCATTGCTGTTGCTTTATGCATTGCTCACTGTGCTTGCGCAGTTTGAGCACTCTGGCATGCTAGTTACATAGCGAGAATTCAGTCTCAACGCTCTGTTCCGCACTGATGAGCCCACAAAGGGCGAAACAGTTCTGTCTGCAGATTGAGTATATATATATATATATATATATATAGTTTTAAAGTTGTTCTTTTTATTATACAGTATGTTCAACTGCTTTTAGTGCTGTTTCTTGGTTTTATATATATATATATGAACTAAACTGAAAAGATAGCTGTGATAAATTTTTGTATCTTTGATGACTTTCCTCTGTTCAGATTTTATTGAAATTAATTTATTAAACAATTATTCAAACAAGGCAAACGGTTCGAGTGATTGCAATCGTTAATGCTGCAGCAAGACCGATTCCTTGGCTTTTGTTTACATTGAATTTCAGTGGTAATTCTTTTAAAACTCAACACAGTGGTGCAACGTACGGATGTGTTGAGTTTCTGTGTGTTTCGGAAGGGTTGTCTTTCTAGCGAATCATTGTCATGATTGTTCGGACAGATGTTTTCTTGAAGAAAATCGAGGACAGCATCTATTTGTTCCCATAGACCTCTGACATTTTCTACAAGAGAGCAGGATATTTTGTACAGGACAGAGCTTAGCTTTGAACAAGCAAAAACACGTGTTTCGTATAGAGACAAACTTCGTGTTTACACTTCTCACTTGCGCCAATGTTGCTCCTGCTTGTCTTCTACACGTAATGTCAAATGAAGGTTCAATTACACCAATCGTATACACAGTTTACAAATTAAAAGAACGTAAGTTAAATGAAATACATCCAATTGGAATTTATACTTGCTTAAATTAATATATAAACGACTTTCGCATTTGGTCCTGTTGTGAGAAGGAAAAGTCCCAACTATTACAGATTTTAAAAGCAATATCACTAGGATAAGTGATAAAGAGGAAAACATAATACGTTCGTTGGAGGCACATTTTCTGTAAATGTCAGGTGAGTTGAAGATATTGCAATTTTGATCAGTTTATTAATGTCATAAAACAAAAGCAGAGTTAGAAATTAGCCGTCGATAAGAATGGAGTTCAAATATCGTACTTTGAATATCCTAAATTCTGGTTCGTTTTGCTATTCATAGTGATGGGATTTTAGATAAGAGAAAACATGAGATATTCTGGATCGTCATGAAAGTTTGTTTAGGTTATATAAGTTTTTTTCTGTCAAGTTAAAAATTATTAGATTGAGTATCATGTAACCTATTTTTTGGAGCAAAGGTCTAAATATTATTTCTACTGATAATTGATGATAAAGAGCAGAACCTTTTTCAAGCAAAGTAATCAATTCTAGGTTATGATTTGAACGGTTTTGTAAATAGGGGATGTTTGCAAATCTGTGTGTGCTTACGATAAATACATTAAAAAGGTTAAACATTGTCCATATATATGGTAAGGAATTTTCATCTCGAACAGTTTTGTAAACGCGTACAGTAGTGAAAATCGGTTTCAGCATGCTTACTTTTTAAATGACAGCTCAGTGCAAAAACACAGCACGTGCGTGATGTTGCTCTTCAGCCTAACTGATTAATGACGAGGCAACGTGTCCAAAGGCAGGGTCAGTCCAATTTCTTCAAGACAGTCCTTTGAGGCACTGATCTTCTTTCCTTTTCTTTCTTCATTTTAACATTTTCACCTTAACGATAACTCTTACTATAGTAAAACACTAAACTCATAAAGTGTGTTGTTTTCTATGTTTAAAGTATTATGTGCCAGTCGATTCGATACCAAAGAGCAATATGTCATCTCTCCTTTGCTATCTACAGGAAAAGTGTTAGGTATAGGTGTTAGAGAAGTCAAACACCACGTATTCCATAGATACTACCTTCTATTTGAAGGTTATTATTTGAAACCATTCAAGAGTTTTTCTTGCATGCAACATGTTCACGTGTACTCTGTTAAGATCTCAAGAAAATTCGCAGAAATTATTCTTTCCCATTAAAAAACACGGAGTATTTATAATAGAGAGGCAAGAAGTAGTGTAATCGTTCACATAGATTTGCTTTTTTAGAATAAATTCACGATTTGCCACACATTGTTTTAATCGTGACTTAATTGATAGAACCTCGACAATAAAATTCTAGGAGATTTTAATATTTTAATTTTATTTTGTGTCACATTTAATGATTTTCCCCCCGTATTTTCTTATAGGACAGATCACTTATCAGATAGCTTCTAATTTGTATTTTAAATGCTGCATATGTTCGTGTGCTATATCTTCGGATTAAATCTTTGCCTTAAGTTCTTAAATTACATTACAGCTGTCCTCATCATTATTATTTCATATGAAAAGAAATAGCGCGCCTCTGTTTGCATACATTTGCATCTCACATGTTAACTTGAGCCAGTTCCGTGTTTGTAATTCCAATGTTTAACGTGCTAGCGTGTCCTATATTTGGATTACGTTTTGAACATAAACGTCTAAGTCAAATCGTATTAATATATCATAACTGTGAGTTCTAAGTAATATTCTGAAGAAGGAGAATGATGTTTACGTTTGAGGGTGAAATTGTCATTGATCTGCGATAATAGTGCTATTCTATTGAGGTATAGCTTGCCATACAAAATTATCTAGGAAAGAGAAGGATTTACGTCAAACAAAGAGATTTGAATTAAGATTAGTAAAGCTATCAATCTAATACGATGAGTCAACTCTGCAGTGGTCAATAGTCGAATATTTATTCTCTGCTTCTGACTGTTTGAATTCTTTGCTGGAATTCATTAGGTGAAAGAGTGTGAATACCTTAGCATAAGGAACACTTTTGGTCGTACGTAACAATAATTTTGTTTCAGTTCCAGTGATATGTCTAGCCGTAGATAGACAGTTCCCTTAAAAAGAGAAATCTGAGGGAATTTTAATTTTGCTCGAAAAATAGCACTCCTGGATAAACTGGTACACTATACACTAAAGCAGTTAGCACTACAGTGTCTCTTTTCCTCGGCATCTATAGCCGGAGCAAAGGCGGTGCAGGTTAGCCCATCCCCCTTGGAGGTGCCTGAAAGGCCACCGAGCATTGAAAAACATTTTCCTTAAAGGTGTAAATCTCATTAAAGATGCCGTCCTGGTTCATTTCTTTTAGGGGTCATTCACATAGGGTACCTAAGGAAAGCAATTTTCAGGCACCTTTCTAGTATTTGCTCAAATTTAGAGACTCGCTTCAAACATCGACCATGCCTTGCAAATGGTTCCTTATCATTACCATAACAAGTTTGATTAGTAACGTGTCAATGTGTGGTATTGGATTGCCTCAGAGTTTGGAGCCAAGTACCTGTGAATGTGAAATGTGACGGCAACTCTCGGTTTAGCTAAAGTCGATAGATTTCAAACCACCATTTTATGTCTGCTGACGAGGCAATATGTAGGAAAAACAACTACAAGACCATGAATATTGTAGGGCCTGTATTGGCTTACTTAGGCTTGATATTTTATAAAATTGGGAAAGTAATAGTCTTGCATAGATATACAATATTGCATCACAGCAAACTTTCTAGATGAGTTAATTCCTATAAATGCATAATTAACATCATCATAATAATACCAATAATAACATGATGACAATAGTAACAACTGTATTATCGGCTGTGATTGGTTGTGTTAGTAACACTTTTGTTAACACCTTTGTACTAAGGATTTTTGGAAACCGGTTCAAAAACTAGAGCATTTGTATACAAAAAGCACCACTCTTTGAAACAGCAACTATTCTTAGAAGAGTGTCAGAAAAGTTAAGTGGCGGGAAGGACCTGTTGGGCTCATGATAATTTGCTATGATGCACCCGTACGAAAAACATTTGGCTAGAAATGGGCCTGAGCAAAAGCGTTAATGGTATAATAACATAAGTTAAAATGCAATGCCTTGTAAAAGGCAGATTTAGGTGAAAATAATAACGTCAATACAACACACAATTGACAATGACATAGTCCTGCAACATCGGTAGTATGCGACCTAATGTTGCTGGCTAGACAAGGAGAAGAAGGAATGTCGCCTTTTCAGTATCAAAAAGTTGACGTTTCACCAGCATAGTGTAGGAAAGGGTTACAGAATATCGCAATTTACGTGTAGAAATCCAAAACCTTTGGAATCATGACGCTGTAGTTATGACAATTAGGGTGCTATAAAGTACTGGAAACAGCATTCAAGGAGTTGAAGGAACTTCTTCTACCAATTGGGTTTTATTTAATAGTTGCCTGTTTGTAGAAGCCTGCCTTGCTACGATATCGCGGAATTTGGTAAAAGGTACATGCCAAGTTAGGAGCATCTGAAAACGGTGTGTAGGAAAAAGAAATTTGAGCAACCTTGATGGTATTGGTAATGTAATTAAGGAAGCTATAAACACTCTGCTCTGAATGAAGTAAGAGCTATATTTCTCCTGTTATGACAACCAAAACATTTGTTAAAGTTGTGTAGTGGCATTAGCTAGCAAATGATAACAATAATTGCAATGGTGTTTTATATGTTGTCAATTTCATCTTGTGTTAAAATTGTAAGGAAAACGTCTGGGGTGAGACAATTCTAAGAAATTATGATGCTATGACAGGAAGCAGCGGTACCTCGAGTTTGCATGAAAGTGTGATTGAGTATTACTTTTGTAATTAATTCAGGCAAAATAACCTTAGGTGTAAAATGGTTGATTGAAACTACTTTATCAGGTCATTGCTTTCTTCATTGCTCACATAGATTTGTGTCTTGCACGACAACTTCACTTCTTCTTCCGCAGAATAGCAACACAGTGCCACGTTAAAGGCCATTTCTAAGTTTATCTAGAGGCCTTGCGGACTGTCCTACTCGATACAGTCTGCAATGTACTATTTTTTGTGTTGATTTAGGCAGACTGTCGTATATTTCAGTTTTAGTGGTGTTGGTCTACAACTGATAACTACCATCCTCAGTACATTTAGTAAAAAAATTAAGCTTTATTAAATATGCGAAAAAGATGTAAATGCATAGAAACTTATTAAGAAGGGCAAATTGGTAAACATTGTGATATGTTGCTATTTTATCAATTCCTTGATATGGGCACAAAGTTATGCGATAGTCGACGTCACTCAGATGTCAGAGTGATTCTTTAATGAGTGCATGTTGTTGATAAGCTTTTCTTT
Organism: Carybdea cf. marsupialis auct. non (Linnaeus, 1758); assembly: GCA_010016065.2. Classification (NCBI taxonomy): domain Eukaryota; kingdom Metazoa; phylum Cnidaria; class Cubozoa; order Carybdeida; family Carybdeidae; genus Carybdea; species Carybdea cf. marsupialis auct. non (Linnaeus, 1758). The sequence goes on along the minus strand of JAAAKL020016744.1, from coordinate 5,724 downwards.
ATTTGTGATTTTCTACATTTGCACCAGAGGTACTCCTAAAGAAACTTTAACGGGCTTGTCACTCCAAACATTGTCTTGTTTCATTAAACTCCTCAATACTTCACTTGTCCGTATTTACTGCTAATAATACATACTTTTCAATTTTCAATCTTCAGTGTTATCTTCTTATCTGCTACATTAACTCTTCTTTTATCAGATTATAACAATACTTGATTTATATACTTTTATTTTATGGCCACCAATTAAGTTATGTAGACAGTCATTCTAAAGTTTACTGCTTATTTAAGATGCCAGCCAACACTAGGCATATATATCAGGGTATTTCTAGAACTCTGCTATTAACTGTATATCATATTCGCCTAACATCATACGTCTGTCGCTGTTACCTACTGTTGGACTTGGTTGTATGCAGGTTGAGCTGTATGCAGGTTGAGTTGTATGCAGGTTGAGCTGTATGCAGGTTGAGTTGTATGCAGGTTGAGCTGTATGCAGGTTGAGAAAAAGAGAAAAAGAAAAACAGTTAGAGAAGAAAAATTAGATACCTCTGTCTTTGTTGACCATTTATGATGAGAATGTTAGGTCCTCTGAACGTTCAGTCAAAGTAGAATTTAGCGAAATTTCAGAAGCCACTCTGTCCTGTCGCTTACGGTAGAATTTGATCTCAGAATCGTTTTGACGATCAAACATGAGGGTTGATAAGTTGGCACTAGGATAGATCTTAGATGATGTAGTTTATAATCAAGCGGATTCATATCAGAAATAATAGAGACAGAGATGTCAAGGTTTATCTCGTTCGTTACGACAACTGTACTTTGACTGCCACGAACGCTTGGGTAAGCAGTCAATATTGACCATGGAGGGGAGAGAGAGGCAGCGTCTGCTTTTGGCGAAAAATATCCCTTCGTCTTTCTATCGACAGCAGCCAGCGATCACCTTCTTCATATCTTAGTAAATTCAAAGTCATTTAGCATAGGTAACAATTTGCATGGTACACATGGCACAGTGATATTTTAGTACATAGCCCTTTATTGTTTCCTGTGCCAGTAAGCTGAAATTGCTTTTAAATACAATGAGGAATGGTAAATCAAATTGCTCTTATCTACAATCATAAATTTTATAGCTTACCTGTAGAAAACATAGATCTTCCTTACTCTTCAGTTATAATGAAATGTAATAAAACACTCTATGTAAGGCTGAGATATATTTTCATGTGTAAATGTATTGTTCCACAAATTAATCCCAATATTTTGCACTTTCAATAACTAGGTAGACGGTAACGCAATGGTAGGAGGTTTTAAATTTTAATTGCTTCCCCAGACTTGTACTTCGAATGCACTGAATTTTTGTTCATTTTCCTTTCTTATCGGACAGTTTAGGCTGCTAATGTAGAACTCCTTGACATCGAAGAGGTTATGCTTTATTATCAAGTTCTGTTCCAGACACCCTTCCGTGGAAACACGACAGTTTAATTGAATGCAATTAGTCGGCTTAGATTAGAGATCATCTCCATCAACTTTTGCCTGATCATTATTGTGATTTAGCTATTTTCAGCAGTTACCTCCCGTATTCTTTCAGATTTTTTTATCAATCGTTACTACCGGTCTTTCACATACACCCCGATATGTGTATGTATATGTATACCTTAGCTTCTTAGCAAATTTCGTAAGTACTTTGAAGAAGGGTTCAAATTTCTTAACTCAGTCAACGTTAAATATAGAAAGGGGCTTTGTGATACGTTGTTAAATACACCTACCGCTAGCTCCGAGCAGATTCACAATATAAAGTTAAGTTTTCACTATGAACAGTAGTCATTCACAAACTCCGACGCTTATATAAACTTCAATGCAATCAAATGACTTCATACCTTCATTGTAAGTACAGTTAAGGTAGTTTTATACTCTCTTACAAAGCTTAGGAGAATGTTTTGTGGTAGAGAATCACATGTCCTGAGCCAGAGCATGGCAGGGAAGGGTTTCCAGCTACTTGTCTTGCTTTCTACTTTCCTCAACCCTCCTGATCGGGTTGCGTTAAGCAATTTGGGATTTACGGTCGAGGTGTACTGTAGCCATCAGCTCTCTGCTTGGTAAACTAGCTCTTCAAGGAATTAAGCTAACTCACCTCCCACCTCTTCGTTGTAGTGGGATATGATAACTATATCCTTCTTTGTACTGTATGTTGGGAACACGAGCCCGTAAAGAACCAACTAAAAAGCTTCAATCAATATAATGAATTCAGAATTGGTCCACTGTTTTTGTCTATACTTTTATATGTATAAATGAGAATATTTTTAAATTGTATTATATGCTCAAACTGAATTTTTATGGCTTAGGAGGCTGCATTTGATTTTGCTGTCATATACGCTGCTCCTTATCTATAAATATATTTATCACGCATTATTAGTTGAAGACCTCGTTGGCCGCATTTTTTTAACTGTTACTTTTCTTCTTTCCCACGGGGAACTTGTCAAAGATTAGCCGTGGCATCCTCACAATGATTCCTTCGGATATTGAGCTAGTGTTTTTTCATGTACCATGTTGGCCACTGTTAAGTTCTTTATATTTTTAAGGAATCTTGTGTTGAATCTTACTGTCCTTCTCCTACTATAAACAGCTCATAGTGATAGATCTTTGTGTATGTCCGTTCGCCACATGTACCACAAAGGCAATTTTTCATTTCCTTATATTCTCAAGCAGACATGTAGCACTTCTTTCATTAATAACCCAAAAATTGGACCACTGATGTGCTGCAGGCGCGTGTAGCTCCAGATTCCAAATGCCTTTAATGTATTATCAACAGTACTGTTTATGACCCAGCATTCAGAAACATATAAATGCTATTGAGAGTACCATCATGGCTTGCAAGATTCAAGATTGTTATATCATTTAAACTATGCTCGTACGATTATATACTTCATCATCTTCGGTTCCTGTATTTTATCAAGTATAGCTAAGAACTGGTACATAATGGCAGGCCAATCACATTAGGTTCCTTAAGATTGTCTCATTGCATATGCTTCCCGCAATACTATTTAGTGATGAAGAACTCATCAATTTCTCTATGCGTTTACGCTTTTTGGCATCTGGACTATGCATTAAGAAACGAAGAGTTACACATTACAGCTGATTGTTTGTCTTCTCTTGTGTTACTTGTGATATCAACTTACTTTTTGTAAATAGAATTGGTAAAACAATTACAAGCTCGAAGAGGAATGTCTCCCAATTATATTTGTGCTACATTGTCGCCATCAGAGGCAGGTGATACGAACGTTGAAAAGTATAAAATCTTTATAAATATGAGAATGTCCTTTGAGAGTATTTTGATATCAACATTCAGAAATAGTTTTTATTTCTTTAATAGTCTTTTATTCAAGACACAAACAGATGTGAACGGAGGTACTTTCGTTAAGAAACTGATGACACTTCCTGACTTTCCAAGAACTCAGATCAGATATATGTATTTATGATGCCAATAGGTCTATTTTCCGACAGATAAATACATTTGCTACAGGCCTGGCGTATTTGGGTGAGATACTAGTATTATATGGTATTTTGAAAGTTTCAGTGTAGAATTTTGCTCGATGAAATAATGTAGAGTGTATCCACGATGAAATAATATAGAGTGTATCCTTCAATGCTTTACCTGGAATATTATCATGCATAAAGGTGACTGACCATTCTAATCATCAAACAGATTCCACTGTAAGGCTAAATTTTCTGAATTTTACTATACTTGCATGGCAATGCTGTTTCTTTAAAGGTGTTCATACATTCTTTCTTCGAATCTGTACATATAAATCCATACGTTCTTGAAGGAATACGTGCTACCTCGATTTTTACATATGTACCCTCAAGATAGAGAATCATGGAGGTCAAACGTGAGATCTGCAATACGTACAGCTAGCCAGTTATCTGGAAGGGAACTCCCTGACGTGGATCAAGTCCTTCACCTTGCACGATAATCAAAAACAACCGATGGATGATGGTAAGGTACCCTACAACAGAATGTTTATAATATTGACCTACTACCAGATTCTTATGTAAAAGAAGTTACAGGGTTACACATTTACCTATTTACATTTAACCTATCAATTCTGCTGTCAACTAAACTCTAGCTCCACGCTAGAAGCAACTCAAACAACGGAGCAAACGGTAAAGGAAAACTATCTTAAAGTTTAGGTTCTGTTTCCTATAGCGACATAGGTTGCTATCCCACTTCCTCAGCGCTTCTGTTTATGATGCAAGAAGCTACGCATTAAGAGCCGTTAATTATAGTGAAGTTTATGGCAAACTTTGAGGAAGAACATCACTATCAAAAAAAAAAGAATATTGGGTACTTTTAGTCAAAGAACTATTTCCTTATAGAAAATTTGTGTACGAATGTCAATACCAGTTTCTAAGGGTCTTTACGTTTCAATGCAATAAAATAAGCGATCCGTATTGGTTTCAGAGTAAATAAAGCATATAACAGAGGTAAAGCTAACAGTTCAAACAGGAATAAAACTGTTTGCAATGAATGAGAAAGTCTGCATGAATGTGAGCTTTTGTGAATGATAAAGTGGGCTGAGAAGACTTCAATAAACTATACGCAAAGGGAGTAAATTTCAAGCAGAACTACAGCCAGCGGGCTTTCAAGGTAAAAGTTGAGTTCTCTCTCTAATTCTTATATTAAAGAGCTAGCCTCAACTTAAATATTTTCCAGACTTCAATAGCTATAGCAACGGTCTTAACTGCAATTCCCAAACTTTCTTACCAAGGGCATATAACTCATCTTGCCTTACGTATCAGCCAGGTCTCAAATTACTTCTTACTTCTTACTTCTTAATTGCAAAAGTAATGCAACATTTTTGGTGTCTAAATATCAATAAATCAGTTGTATATGAGATCCATAGAATGATAGAGATCTACATTTGATTTCTGAAGTTAAAAGTTACGTGGATAACAGTCCATCATCAATATCTGTCTCTAAATACTAGCAGTGGCTTTAACTCTGGTGGTGACGAGCATGTCACTCTAGCCAGCCTAGGTTCAAACTTGCACAACCCTAGTAAAGAAATCGCCTTCTGTTTTATGGAAACATCTTCACGTTATTACGTGGTATAACCATTATTAGCTATCCTAATGAAACATCACAAAAGTCAGATGTAGGCATTTTAGTGATTACGTAACATAGCACAAATTATTGCTTTCTCTTCTGTTCCACGAAACGAAGAATGGGTTGTCCCAAAATGAAGATAAAGTAGTTGTGGGATAGTGGGTAGACTTCTAATATAATAAGCGAGGTCAGTTGACGTCAGAGATAATGCGAGGGCGTAGCCAGCTTGTTTTATTTGGGGTATATTGAATCAATTTAGAGTTATCTTTGAGTATTTATTGTACTACGTTACAAAGGTTTGTATGTAGGCATTTGAAATCGACGGGTCGGGGACGTACCCAAAGACCCTTAAGCTGAATACGTCATCAAAGTAACATTGCAAAATGCTGAATAACTTTGTACTTTACAGGCAACAACTGTATCTCAGTAAGATCAAACGTAAAGCCTGATTTACACCCTACGATTTTGTCGGCCGATTAAGGGACGATTTAGTCACGTGACCAACCCAAGATAAGTCGTGCGCGTAAATTGGCACCCACGACACGATGGACGATTAGAGCACAAAATACTGCTTGGGATTTTATCTTGTCCAGAAACAGTAGGAGAAGCTGAAAAGGAGACGTTACTTGAGAA
>JAAAKL020016743.1:0-10896 GCA_010016065.2 Carybdea cf. marsupialis auct. non (Linnaeus, 1758) | reverse complement strand
ACAGCAACACCTAAAACACGCAACAGCAAGCACAACACAAAGGTTTTAGGGTGCTTAAGACCTAGCATATATTAACTTATTCCAGTTGCTGTATCCATTTGATCTTGTACCAAATGTTCTCTTCCAAAAGCAGCCTTTATGTTTTGCTCAGTCCACGCAACCAGAACCATAACAGCACTGTTATGCCTTGTAAACAGTCCTGTCAGCATCTCGCATCCTGATAACAAATGATCAACAATCTCATTTTGTTCCGTTCACTATCTACCTTTCTCTGATACAACATTCATTCCTTTATTATTTTACTCAACCTCCAGTCTCAACCATCTGTTTTTGTAAACCATAATGGTAAAAACTATTGGACTGCATTTTATTTCAACCCTCTTTATCTAATCTAAATCTGAAAACACGCAGTAGTGGCATAGTGGTAGAGTGTCAGACTCACACTACGAGGGTCGTGAGATCAACCCGACGTACGATTTCGGAGTTACTGTGCTCTGTCATCTGCTCTCGTGAAGCGGGAAACTACGTTTCGATAGATAGTATAGAGGGCGGACTACATGCATGAATAGCAAGAATGACAAGCATAAATTAGCATGAAAAGTAAGCATGAATAGACTGTCATCCGAAAAGCAAAAGTAACCCGTTCCTATTAGTGGCTTCGGCCTTGATCAGGGTAAATTTAAGGAAGAAAAGGGAAAAAACCCCGCGTAACCTGGCTTTTAATTTCTTATACGCACTAATTCGGGATTTCCCCTTCTTTATGGTTATCATTTGCTTTATATTTCCCTACATGCTTTAACAATTAGTGACCATATTTGAACATTAAACTCGGCACCTTTCTATACAAATTCACCTTTTTCCTAATTCACGAAACACTTCCTAAAAGCAGGAATCGTAATTAAACCATTCTTTTTTTCTGAAGTTTCTTTCCCGTGCTGTTTCACGCAAACATTGCCACGATAAGCCATATTCCTTGCCACTCATTTCTAAGTTCAGTACACAATCTTTTAAACGTATCCAGAGTGAGGATAGGGGTGGAGGTTGTCTCTAGTCTCCCCAGACTCTTTATGTTTCCTAAGATCTCACGAAAAATTTCCACCAAATTGTGATGAAAATGGAACAAATCATGCAAGACACATGCCAAAGGAAAGGGGTGTCTATGGTATTATTTGTTTTCTGAACCTCTCCGCTTAGCAGCAGGGAGATTCAACATGCAAGTCTCCAAAATAATCTTTTTCAAACGTAAGAATATCTTCGAAAAAGGAGTTAAGCAAACTTGCATGTTTCACAGTCCAGAATTGTAGCAAAGCTCTTTATGAAAAATTTTGTGTACTTAATCACATCTTTTCTTTCTAAAGAAACCACTATTCAAAGGATATGCACCTACTGTTATGACACTGGTATTGATTGATTTTATTTTCTCTTGAGCTTTACAGCCTCGCCGTTTGAAATCTCTCTCAACCTATAGCCAACAACCCTATTTGGTACCGATTGGCCGAGATGAAGAACTCCCAGTACTGGCTACTGTTAGCAACCTTTGTTAGCATATAGCGGAAAACCGAATTCCTTGTCTGTGGATTTATACTTTTGGAGAATGGTACATTGGATCTCAAATCTGTTGCACTATAAAGTCTTCAGATAAGGTCCCGTTTAAAGATTCAACGGTTTTTTGTAAGTCACAATCCTATGCTTCCTTTTCATTTCTACTCTTCTGTAATATATGATACGAGGAATAGTTAGAAGGATGGCGAAAGGGGTTCTCAACCTAAATAATCTTCGTCCTTTGCCTTTTATAGTTGTGTGCTGATCTCTTCAAAGATTTTGCAATTATCCAAAGTTAATCAGTAGATAACTATCTGCAGAAGAGATTGAAAGGTTTTGCATTCTGACATTTGTACTTAAACTATAACGTTAATCAAACCTGTAAAAGTTTCCTGTTAGCTGCAGCAAACGTTGATTTCTTTTAAAGCTTCGGAGCATTGTGCTTGTTATTTCATAGCTTGAGGGAGTACCTTTTCATCGGATAATCAAGGTTTCTATTGATAATTTCCTCCCATTTGATTATTCTCCTTAGTGGTATACCATGCAACATTTAAAACGACGTATAATTGTTGCCATTTTATTCCCTCCATTGTTACTTTCATTTAAATAAAACACCCCTACTGAGATAATCGCTAAACGAACAGACTTTAAAGTTACCGAAAACGATTTGTAACAGACACGAATAAGTAGGTCAGTAATGACTCACCCTCTGACAAAAGGACAGATTTCTTTGTCGCCAGGATTAAAAGAAGTTACAAAACGACAAGCAGATGCTACTCTTAAAATCTGATACATTTACCGAGTCAATAATCTTCTGTGGGCGTTCATCCTCGCGCTGGTAAAACTCCTAAAGCAGACTACAAACTACGAGAAGGACGAAGACTGTTTTACTTCAAAAACAAGTTGTTAAAATGAGCTTGGTCTGACAGGGAGGTACTAATCTACTATCTCTCGAGAAAAACTGAGCTCTTGTCAAGTCCAAACAGTTTAGACCGTCGATGTTTCGCCTATACCATGCAAAAAACCCCTTTTAGCCACCTTTATCTTTGTAGCCAGAAAATTGATACACCGTCATACAAAATCTACTTACTATTTAAAAGTTTCTCTATCGATTCCCAATATTCTAGAATTTCGTACATTAGTCACTGATTTTCGAGGATCTCTCAGTGCAATTTGCCCTTTATTTATTACTTTTAAACATATTTTGTAGACCTTACATTCAATTTAGAAACGACTGCTCACAGTTTTTGTATCTTTCACTTGACCATGGTTTTCGTAATTTATTGTTCTCTGGTGCACCAAACATTCGGGGCGACTCTACCCTTATGACGTGGCAACACGTTTAACTCACATTTTGAAGAAATTAAAACAATATATCTTTAATACTCTCACTTTAGGAAATCCGCAAAGTTATCCGTCAAGAAGTAAGCAGTTTCTAGGCTACCAATTTAACTTACTTTCGTAATTCTGATCTGACGTCATCAAAAATGACATACCATCGAATGTCAAACATACCCAGTTGACATGCTTTGTAGATGTATCCTGGAATGTATCCAGGTAAGGTATCCTTTGAATTTATATTTTTCATTGGCCTCTTTTCCAGAATACATGACTATTGGTCTTTGTTATCACAATATTATCCTTTACATAAATGTACAGTACATGTAATGTTGTATATATCTGAATAGCGTTAGAAAATTGGTGTACAAGACAAAAATAATATATCACCCGGATAATAGTTATTATTCAATGTATCATTACTTTTGAAACTGATGCTTTAACTTGTCGACGAAATTTGGTAAAATCACCTTCAAGTTCTGCACATTTTTCAAACCTTGCTATGCCGCAATGCAATGCTGCACATTGACCCAAGGAAAATGAGAGATGATAAAATGATAATTTTATTCTCTAGTAAAAAAAGTCCTAAAATTTCACGAACAGTTTTCTGTTGTCAGAGACCAAAAAACGCAAAATGTTATCTTATACCTTTTTATTTGACATGACTAAAAAACCTCCTCTCTCCTAAGAGCTGATCAATACGTTACATTACTCACTTCACCTCCCAAGATCTCTTCGTATATCTACTCTATCTCGCTTTTCTCAATGTGCATGGAGAGTCTCTTGATCATAAGCGGATCATAATAAAAAAGCGAAACCCGTGATAGAAGGCAACCTCAAACAGAATACAATGTTAATCTAAACCTATTTATCTTGAATAATTTACAGTCTCCTTGCATCTGCTACCACTTTCTTTCAATTTTACTTCTCAATCTTAAGCCGGGACCAGGGCTGTTTCAATTACACACTAATAGTCATCCAGCCAGAGGAAGCTTATGATCTTGGTAGCCGAAAACATCATAATTCAAAGCTCAGAGAACAAATTGAATAAAAAGCGTCTTTGCTCAGAGGAATTGCTAGTCGATGACCTAATTACTGGTTGTTAAAATTGCGTTTGATTACTAAGTTAGGAGACAATGTGTAATCAGTGACACTCGGTAATCTTACTAAACAACTAGTCGGTCATTTACTCGATATTAGTGAAAGAAACAGAGACAAATCATAGTTCAACATTAGAGATCTCTGACTGTTTTGCAACACATGTTAAGGCATACTGATGTTAAAATTCATACCTCGTCAGCTGGTTTCATAGTCTATGTTGTGTATAGTGCGTCACTTAACTATAATTACCACTGTTATTTGAAAAAAGAGCACACATTGCCATATTCAATACATTTTCAGATGACGTAGGGACGGTGTACCACGCATCTAAAGAACATTTTTTGATTAAATAAATTGTAACAAGTTCTATCGCCTCTTTTAGCTGCAAGAACATGAATTTGTATGAAAAGAGGTAACAGGGCTTAGAAGAAGTGAGATTATGAGAGCACGTAGACGAAATAGTTTGAAATTAAAATGGAAACGAATAAACATAAAAGCCATGAAACTATTAATGTAATGATATGAAGAGAAGTTGAGGAAAACATTCAGCGGTGTAGCCCTAAATTTAGGGGGAGAAGGAAGGGGAAAATGCAAAGATGGACCTTTTCGTTCTTTGCTCAGTCAAAATTTGCAAGGGTTTTGTCGTCCAACGAGTCATATGATAAAATAGCAAAAGTTTATAAACCCGTACAGTACTTATGTGATTCCTTCTAGTGGTAACAATCGGCTTTTCGGACATCAGCTCATGCTGTCAATGGTTCTGGTCACTTGGTCGCCAATGTAAGATCTGATGTGAAGTTTCAAATTTATCCCTTTTTAAGCTTTTAAGCATACTTTCCTAAACTGGTGTTTCGAGGAAGGACATAGGTTGTTAAGACATAGTTTACAGTACGAAAGTGAAATTTGGAGGACGATATGGAGATTGGAAAATGAGACAAAGGAAAAGTATACATTTTATGGAGTATTGAGGGGTACCAAAAGACCTTGGGAACAACAAAATACAAATGGATATTTATAATAATGATGAAGTATGAATGTATGAACTTGACCCCTCCTAGTAGAAAGGCAATTGAATTTAATTATCCATTATTAAGCCTTTAACTGTAGGAAATAATCTAATGAGCGCATGGGGTGTTATTCAAACTCTTTGAAAAGGGGCGTGTATTCAAAGGACTCACAAATTTAACTTGCTTAACGTGCTTATTTGAAGTTTGATATTTTGTAGGATCATAAAACTGAATTTTACATTGAAGACTAACGATCGAGAGGCGATATGTAAGTTACGTGAAAAGGTTATACAACAATTACACTAAGACATTTTTGATCGAGTGGAGAGAACTTGATAGAAGGATTGGTAATGACCAATATGCTTTGAATTATGACATTCATAATCTTGGCGCTTGCAAAGACCACCTTTAAATTGTTCAAATCTATCAACACCTCATCATTTTCGTGCTCACTTAGTTTTGGAGTAGTGAATCAGTATTGAGACACTTAAAACATGAAAATAAATATTTGAGTCAAACGCAGTGAAAATGGTGAAACATCTCACCGGGTAGACAACGTACACTTTTCGAAAAATAATGCTATTAAATCATTTTGAACGTAGTGAAGCTGCTGGAGTACGTTGATATTCGGGAAGCTTGCAGGCAGTCCGATTCAGCCAAACAAAACGAACGACTCTTTCTTTTGTAACTCTAGCTACCCAAAAATGGAACGCTGAAATATGAATAATAGGTGTCAATGACTGAAATATCAATCTTCAATCTGGCAATCATGCCTAATTTACCTCGTAGTGGCAGTTTTTTGCCTCATTTCGGATCCATGCCAGTCCTTTTACAGATCAAATGTTTACACGAAATCAGATCAAAACAGGTCCATTTTCAAGAGCAGTGCTAAACTAGTACTGATAATAGATCCAAACAAGCATGAATCGACTTGGACTTGTGTCTCAGTTGGATCCATTCCCGTGTAAACAAGGTCTAAGTTTACAAACGAAAACACGACAGAAATTATCCTAATCAAAACACTACAACGACAAGAAGAGAGAAATATGGAGATCAAGATTAAAACAAGAATTAAACAAGAAGCTAGTGAATAATGAGAACAAGTAAAAGCTTGTTAAAATTTATTTACTGTTCCCTCTTTTCATGTTTGTATATGAAGTCTTTAAACTACTGACAAAATAGATTTTATCTACGATTTTATTATACAAATGATAGTGTTTTTTTGAAATTTAAATTTCTTAAAACGCTTTCAAACTCAGCAATAGTTCGATATCAATATTCAATGTACAAACCTATGCATATTTTAAAGCTTTAAACACTAGAAACTATGAATTTTTTTTCTATAATAGCAATAAGAAAGTTATCCACCGTGTTTTAATTACTTTACATAAAACATGGAAATTACTATTTATGATATGTTTGTTATTACTGAATGTAAAAGGCAGTTGACCTTAAAAGCTGACTTGAAAACCCAATGACATTCTATAGGTCATGATAGAGTAGGAGACAACTTAATAATTTGTTAAGAAAAGTTATATGAAAAGGAAAACCTTTACCGATGAAGAACAGTTTGCCTGTATTCTTTGCAATAATTCTCTTAATTGTTGACAAATTGGCACAAACCTCCTACGAGGAACTTACAAGAGACAGAATATCTTGTAGACGAAAGGCAAGCAAGTTTTGGTGACATGATTTTAAACAGTTCTCAAGTAGCTCAGAAATCTGTTGTACGCTGCAGGCATTATTAAAATTTCTTATGCACTTTTGATACCTTGTGGTATTAGTACATTTAACTGAAATAAACACTTTCGAATATTTACACAACAGATCCAGAAGTGTTGTACACTTTGAGGCACAATAACACCATATAATATCCTTTTCATGCAAATGCAAAACACACTAGTGTACTTTATCCCGTCTAATCTTTCGAGTAGAAGTAATCAAAGGTTTTTGTGAGAGGCATTGTGCATAAGTGAAAAGTATAGTTTGTAGAAATAAACCAACATAAAGCCGATTGTTGTCAGAGATAATTATGAACTTATGTTCATTACTTATGAGCGTATTCCAAGCTGGTGTCCTTTGACAAGAACTCAAGCATAACTATCCCTATCTCATTGAAGAGTTTCAAGTTCATTGACAGTCTGCGAGAGAAAAGGTAGAGTAAAGGCTGTATGTCGTCTTTTCTCACCGCAGCATTCCTACACATATAGATGACAGTATTTGAAGGCGAAAGCTTCCTGGGCAGCACCGGCACATACAATTAAATTGAAATAAACAATGTCCTGAATGGACTCCCTAAAGCGCATTTTAGCCCGTGTACCTTTTTCTTGTAAAATGATACAGTCTTTAGTTCATATGTTCCTAGCATGCCCTTTCGGTGCGCAAACTCCAAAGCGGTCGTAAAATCAAAACACAAAACTATCAAGATGACTTGTCTCAAAAGGATAATAGAAACGACTTTACGGACTCTAAACAGCATGGAATGGCAAAGTAGCTTGAATAAAACCTAGTTATCACATAGAAAACCGACAAACATCAATCAACAAACTCAGCTTGCTGCATTTACAGTTACCATACCAACTGGATTGTAGTTCTATTCTGCTGTGATAAAGTTCCTCTTCAACAAATAATAGCTTTGGCTGAAAATAAGCCAAATGTGGAACTTCAAAGGTTTGACTTTGGGATGGAATTTATCAATTAATCCCTGGACAAATACATTTATTTTCATGCTTTTAAAATGTATAATGTACTATGTAATACATTATGGCTGTAAAGAGATTATTGGCTTTTATAGATCAATGAGAGTAATAGATATTTGAAGTTTAAAGACTACTATCACTACTTAATATATTATCATTATAAAAACGCTTTTTGTTCTAGCCAATGTTCTGGTGAATGCTTACTCGTCGGAGGCAGTTATTCCAAATGGTCATGGGCCCAGTTACTTTCTCTTGCCACTTACGTTTCTAGAACTGTTCTGAGAAACCTTACCAGCGCTGTCGTTTTCTGTACCAATGCTCTTGTTACCTACATCTTACATTTTTAGATCGATTTTCTAAAGAATGGCAACGCGACCAGGTGTACCCATGGCAACCAGTATTACAATTACTTTCTTCGTTCTGCGCAGATATACAATAAGTTTTCCCACAAGTCAATTACTCCAAACTTCAATAATTCCACTGCCCAGGTACTGACAGTTACCTTGTGAAAGAAATTTGGCTTTAAGCGCCAGCCTCTCATATATGAAAGGTTACTTCATTTCCTTTTCCCTTGATAATGCCGAATTCAAACATTACAAAGTATTTTTACCTTACATTACCCATCTCGCATTACTTCTCCATCCACCTATCTCGATGCTTTCACAACTCTCAGTTTTAACTCTTGTGATCCCAAATTCTAACACCAAAATCCTGGCAGTGAGAATAAATGGTTTGGATATGTCAATTTTTGTCCCTTTGGTTTTATCATTATTATTGCTGCTGTACAGATGATTAATTGGTTAGAAATAGGACAGACAGATTATCTCATGAATAAAGTGATAGGTTTCATCATACGATGCACTGATTACATTTGCTGTTGACGTGACAAAAAACTGTCCTGAATCTCAGTTACTTGTATGGTAGAAGTGCTATTTTCCATAAATATCTACGAATTTTAGAAGTTTTATTTCAAAATAATAGATTTAATAGTTTTATTTAATAGTTTTGTTTATTTTTTTGTTTTTGTTGCTTTCGTTTATTGTCATTTTCTTTGCAAAAGAGAAGTTGTATCATTCGCAGTCTAACATGCCTAGTATTTGAGAGTGTTTGACTGAATTTAGTTGCTTTATGTTAACAAAAATACATTGTGCGTTTACAAAAACTACTGTTATCACCGCTACGTATCTAAATGAGAGTTTCTGCCAAAAAGATAAGTTCTTTTAAAAAGACTATTTTTAAAATAAAAACCTTGTTTCTTCATCTTCTTTACTTTTATTAATTTTTTTTTGGTTGTTTTTTGCTTTTTAGTAATCCATTTAGTAATCTCGCTCTACCCAATGAAACTGCCGGCTGACAACAGTGACAATGTAAACAATAGAATCAAATGAATGCATGGCATTGAACGTCTAAAAAGGAAAAACTTACTATTGTCATTATCATCAGTATTCATGTTGTTACTTTGACATATCTTATGGAGAGTTTCTATCAAAAAGATGTTTTCGTGTCTTTTTTTTAGTTTTATTTTTTTATAAATTTGATTCGGTATGGCGCAATTTTGATTTATTTGTTTGGTGCGTCTGTACTATATGTACGACCATTCAATACTCTAAAGAACATGCCTTTGGTAAGTTGAGTGTTCAAATGTAAATCAGGTAGGAACGATAAGAGATATTTCAAGTTAAAAATTGTAATTTTTTTCTCATGATTATCATTATAATCATCATTGTCATCATCGTTTTTATTATATGTTTGCTTCTTCAGTCAGTTGTTTATTCAATATTTTCTACTTTCACTCTCTCTTTTCTATTAGCGTCCAAAATTTGTGCTCTCTTATTTTTAAGGAGTGCCAGGTGCTAAAAAACTTTTACCATACACGAGATATTAAATGGTTTAAATTACGATGACTGATCTTTAGTTGAGATTTTGCTATGAATAAAATTTTTGCAAGTGCAGACTTCATAAACACGTTATTGCTTGTAAATTGCAAAACTTATAAAAAACAATGACTACTTCTGTTGCTACGTTGTGTAGAATAACTGTTTCTATAAACGTTGCTCTACACTACAGTGGCTTGAAATGTGCATGGACGCTCCCATAACAGCTTGCAAAAAGCTTACGTTGATCGAAATCTTAAAAATTGCTACTCAAGATTCATAGGGTTTCCTTGTCTGACAAAATAAAATTTATTTGTAGGTACAAATCAGTAAAATCCATCTTTCAAAACCATGGATGCAATTCAATAGTCACTGTACTTAAAAGGTTCCAACAACCACAGGAATTATCACTAACCTCTTTGAATTTATCATTTGTGTGATTTTCTTGCCGATATATTGCATTTTATCTATTTCCTTCACATTGTAATGCGCATCGTGGAAATTGCGATGAGGAACATACCTCCCTTGGCCTTGCTTGTTTTGCAGTTCACTTTTGTTTTCATGCTGTAAAAATGTTTCAGGTATCAAGTAATCCTACATTAAAAGGTCCTCACAGCTTTCAAGAAAATATTTTGTGGAGATTGTGGTATATCTGAATGCGTACTACATAACGAAATCGACAAGTGTTTTTATATCTAGAGTGTAAAATCACCCTTCCTAAATTGACAGTTCTTTTAATTACACAATACAGGATAGTTTAAAACTTTCAGATAGACCATTTTCTGATAGTGTACTGGGTTCCCTTGGATACTAGTTAGATCTTTAAATTACATGATACCGGATTGTTTGAATACCAGATGTAGCTTCAAACGCAAAATCTATTACTGTACATTATTCTTTGATGAGGGTACTTGTATTTTGTAAGCCAACGGACAAACATCAGTACCTCCACTCTTAAACATGTCACCTTTTTCATATGAAAAGATCCACTGTCTACAGCCATGCACTTTAAATTTAAAGCATTTGCTCCTCAGAAGTAAAGGCAGAGTCTTACTTACGAAATCTTAAGAAATGGTTTGTGGGGGTATAAGTCTAGTATGGTAGAGGAACATTTTGGGAGACGAAAACACGAAAAGCAGAAAAGAATTATTAAAAGTAAGAAAGATGAGGATGGAGAGAACTTATTTTGACATACTATCCCGCACAACGACAGGTAAGGACTTTGAAAGGTAAACATTTTCGCCTTATAATCTCAGAAAGCTACAATCATGGACAATGAAATATGAAAGTTTCCCCAACCCCCGTTCCAAAATATTGTTCAGTTTGAAATCGAGC
>JAAAKL020016742.1:0-10896 GCA_010016065.2 Carybdea cf. marsupialis auct. non (Linnaeus, 1758) | reverse complement strand
AATATAAAGAATTTTGCTATAACTACCCGTCATGTTTTTACGAACAATTACTTGGGTGTTTTTATTTATTTCAAAATCTTCCATTTCGTAGTAGCAGAATGATATCAATCTTCACATGATAAATGTCGATGGCTTGCACAACGGTACACTCAATTGCTTCTATCACCAACCCCATCCTTCTTGTGATGCACTGAGCTTTTAGTTCCCTATCTCATATCAAGATCTCCATTTAACTTATTACAGCTCACCTCACGCAATACTGTACACGAAGTCCTAACACTTTCCTCTACTAAGTAGCCCTATTTCAATACCTGTCCTTCTAGATGCTTCCTTCTCCTTGTCAAGTGAGTACATAAGGGCAAGTAAGCCATTAAGGCTAAGAAATTTGCTAAAACAGCGGAAAATAACCATGCACAAAACACAGTTTGATACTCTATGAATATCTGTCTACTGTATTGTCATATCCTGCGCAAAAAAGAAAGTTCCAAAGTTTCCAGCTTTTACGTAAGACCTTGACTGTCACTAATTGCCCGAATAAATAAAGAATACAAAGCAACAGAAAGGTCCCTCGTTTATATTTTTAGAACATAGTTTCGCTTCGTCCTGCACACGGACCCATTCAAACCTCCTCCTTGCAATTTTTGATAGTCTATCATATTCATTTATGTAAAAGGTAACACTAAATGTAAAATCTGCTCTACAGAATCACGAACGGGTAGAATCACATTATTGACGATTTATATCTGAGTTCACAGTCGCAGCTAACTTGTTCGTTTCTTCAATCACGCATTTCACACTTCCTAGTAAAGCCGTTACCGTATTGGTAGATCCAGTGCGTCACTCTTTGCACCAATGGCGATACGGAATCACATCTTGTAGGAAGCCTCTCTGTTTATCTGTCAATTTAGAAATTTGTAGAAAATTTGGTGTTACCGTTGTGTGCAAATTTCATGTGATTCCTGGTCTTCTTGAATAAATAGTTGCAACTTCAGTGAAAGGTCGTTTTCTTTTTCTGTTTCATAAACTATTGAATATGGAGTCGACAACTGTGTAGTAATAAGAATCATTTTCCGATATCTCTCAAGTCACTTATTTAATTCATCTATTCACTTGAGTCTACCTGAGTTCTCAAATTCTAGTTCTACTACGTCGTCGTCGTCAGGTACCATATCTGTTGCAGACATCAGCATTCTGTCCTCAGACATTTTTAGTACTTCTTTGTGGTTGATTCCTTCATTCATCCATCTATTCAAGCTATCTACAAACTCTATGCTTCCTCTACCTCTTTTCCCATCGGTCACATCAGTTTTTTCAATATAATCTTTTCTGCATATGTGGACAAGGGATTCCATCTGTCTTCTTCTAGTCGTATTCATTAAAAAGGTGACAAAGTGGTCTTGTTGCTATCCTTGCAAATACCTCCTCATTTTTTACTTTATCTTTACACTATTCTATTATTCTATCCACTATTAACAATCGTCTATATAACCAAAATCCCTGCTGCAACTATTCTTTTCGTTCATTCCTCCTCCATTTTCCAGCATTCACTGCCATATAGAAGGCCACACTAGACATCCTTTTTTGACAACGTACATTTTTGTATTTTAAGCTAATACTATTTTTGTTTATCACCGTCCTCAATTGGTGGTAACTTTCTTTTTCTCTTCCAATTTTTTACATATTTTCTTGCATCATGATGTGTATATTGTATCCTAAATAAAACTGTCTACTTGTTTAATTTCTTCACTTTTATATGTCAGTCTACACTGAGTCATACGATTTTCTCTTAAAAGCCATACACTCCTTTTTACATTTAGCTTCAGGCTCATTTTGTGATTGCTTTTCAGCCAATCTGTTAGTCAGTTTTTGAAGTTCTTTCTCTGATTCCGCAATCAAATCCATATCACCCTCGTATATAACATTGTTCATAAATTGTCCGTCAACTTGTGCTACTTTCATCTGCGTATGCCTATAAGAATGATCTCTTTGTACATGTTAAAAAGAGGTAGAGATAAAACACATCCTTGACGCACACCACGTTGGACTTGCGTATACTTAGTTACCTTATCTTCAATAGAAGTCGCAGTTGTTTGTTCCCACTAGAGATTTCTTACAATACAAACTTCTTTCCCATCTATATCCAGCTGGTTTAGAGCTCACTAATCGTGTCATGTTTAACTCAGTGGGAAGCATCTTTGTAATCAATAAAGAGGATGAAAACATCTTAGTGCATTTCAAGATAACAATTTAGTATTAAAATTGCATTTCGGTTCTATTACGTACGGCTGCCATACAAAACCCTGCTAATCGATAGTCAAACATCAAGCAAAACGTGCTAGGGCAGCCATTACATCTAAACTACGTCAGCCCTAAGCATTAACTCCCCGGGCATTATATGCAAAAGGAATTTGGTGGCTTGAAGTAATAAATCAGTTAAATTTATAATCATAAATAAGGTCATGTGAGGAAATTACTGATGGGGGGAGGTGGGCAGAATTTATGGAAACAGGTGAGGTACAAAGACATTGAAGAAAATGCTACTCCAACAGTTGCTGCATTTCAGAAGGGAAAATTATCAATTTTACAATCAATTTAACACTACACATACCAAATTTCACAAAAGAAATCGTTAATGTTATTTGAACTTATACGAGCACGTCTATAAAAAAGAAAAAAACGTGGGGCTTGGAGGGGGTTGCAAAAAGATGTACGCAAAATCAATAAGGGCTTATAAACGCCATTTAGCCATTTTAGTATGCAGTGATAATCAACCAATCAGGTACGAAAAAAAAATAAATGGCGCAATATTTAATTCTTCGAGGTTACGTTAGGCTTTCCACAGAGGATGGTCATTCTACCTTCAGAAATTGGACGTAACATTTCAGAATTAAGTATTGTATTACACTGATTACAAGAAAGCAAAATGCATACAAATTGTAAACTATCTAAAACACGCATCTCGCAAACAAATGCATCTGAAAAACTTTATGAATACCTTGTATATTCTATCCCTGGCAGATGAAACTTTAGTTCCGAAGGATGGATTTCGGCTGTCAGTCAGAGTAACACTCCTTTACGATAAAAGAACTGGATGTCCTCCAGTTTATAAAATACAAGCTATTATAACACTCGTTTCTTCCATCAAAAATGAGTTATATCCGGTGCGTTTCGGTTGCCATGCGTTAAGAACACTTGTACACAAAGTTCAGACGGGCAGTGCGTGAGTTTCACAGCCAACCTCGACTAGCTGGATTGAACTCACGAATTTATATTAGTTTTCTTTTCGTTTTCGCTTAAAAAAATGACACGGTCTACTTAATCGTACAAGCAAAAATTGCCGCGTATTTTAACCAATACCATGGCAACGCCTTTGCAACTTCACTGTTTTAATGTTTGGCAAAATCAACTTAGTTGTTTCTTTGCACTTTAAAACTGTGAAGTTGAATAACAAAGCAATTCTTTAATGCGTGTATCAAAGAGACTAATAGCTCTATTAATCATGAACTTCAATTCCAACATTTTTTATAATTACATCGAATCATCATACCCTCTGGTATCAAAGAATGATGCTGCTGATGCAAACCTTTGCTAAGACGTTACAAATTAACTGTCGATGATTATATGGCGCGCCAGCAATTCTTCAGTACTGAAAAATCAAAGGGTCTACATAAACACCGTATAGACAACGTAAATATCTCGCACTGAAATACGACTTTAATATATCTGTAAGTTTAAGACGGATTTTCACTCGCTGTTAAAGGACGACGATGTCATGTACATCGATATACTAGGAAACACAAGGTATTACCAAATGATAACGAATCAAAGATGGCGTGGGGTGGTCCTCATAAAATTAAACACAGTATTTACGTTTACAACGTTTACAATCTACTTACAATATGGCCAACTTGCTTGTAGTTAAAGTGAATTTTTGTTAGCGGTTTTGCTAACGTAAATATCAGTCTTATTTCCTGATGTGATGGTTTTAAAGCGTGAAACCGCGCAAACCGTATCCTTGGTAACTGAATCCGCAAATCATACGCCAGTACAGATCTAGTCAACTTAAGGTCAAGAATTTAAAGTAGGTAACACGACACCCGCCAAACCAAACGTACTGATCATCCTGTGGCAAACCGAAGACGATATCAATGAAGCAATGAAGTCAACTTTCAATGACAGCTTACTAAAAGCTTAGTTATGCAATCTAAAGTGCGGTGTATAAAATTAGCAGGTAGCAAATCCACAGAGCTCTTTTTGGGCTGTTAAAAGTACCAACGGCTTCATATTGATAACGTTTTAACCCTGATGCCACTACCACTTCAACCCAACTGACACCTGGATATCAATCTCTAGTCTCGAAAATACACTAGCATGATAGCACATGGTAGTACTTTTACATGCAAAACTGCTTACTTTCATTGATATTCCGCTGTAACTTCTAGAGCGAACTCAAAACATTCGACTTAATCAACTCGATCGGCTATTCATCTTCTTACATAAAAATAAGCAAACATGAGTACGCGAATAAATAGGTAATACTGCTAAATAAACTATTTGGACAAAAAGTCGTTTCGGTTTCAAAAAGAAATAAAAACATCTTAATTCTAGCAATTTGTTATTCTGTGTCAAGTTAATTCCGTTCGTGTTACCTTGTTTTGATTGAAAATTACTTTGTTAGTAACATCACATAGCGTGATGGTCAACATAGCGTGATGGTTGTTCCAATACCATCAGGCCAAACTATGACTCAGTATTAAATACCAATCAGGTCCACCTGTAACTCAATATTTTTTCTTGGAACAATTTCGCAGAGGCTTCACCAACACCTTATCGCTGGCTTGGGAGTTAATATACCATGCCATAAATCATGGGATTTCAGTTTGTGGACATAAACGGCTGTAGAGGGGAGAGTCGCAGACTGACTATTTTTACAGTATTACGATTGTTTGAGCTGTAATACCCTGTTTAAAATCACTTCATATCTGAACTTTTCAACAGGAGCATCCTTTAACAACAACTGTTGCTTTTTCACGTAAGGCCATATGTCAATAATGAACGCTTCTCACATATGCCGAGGGTTTACATTGCGTGCTCAAACTAGGATACCCTCCCTTTTACGTGCTACGTACCCCAGTGTTGGGAATGTTACGCCAAGTGTTTGTGTAAGCAAACAGGGTTACACTGACAAAAAGTCGGAAACCAGTTGCAGATGGAAATAATTTCCCATGAATCCAAACTGTACCAAGCCATGGTTGAACTATGACAGCAATCTTGCTAAAGTTACACGATGTTACCTTCTACGAGTATTCTACGTAGTGCAGCACTTTCTCTCTGGGTTATTTAAATAATTATATATCATACTTTCACTATTAATTCCTTCAAGGGGGGTCAATATCTCTCTTTTTAATGACAGGTAAAGAGATCCTAAGCATCTCCAATTTTGTAAGAAAATGAATAAAAATAGATCCTACATTACAAAAGTGATAAATATCTGAATGTATGTGTAGCTATGGAACTGTAACGGTTTTTTAAGCATTCCTATTAGTGAGTCGATTCCTCCATTCCAAGTAAACAAAGGGCAAAACGCAAGTTAAGACGGTGTATATTGGAAGCTAGTGATATGTAAAAACGCAAATTTGGTGAATTCTTTTCAAGTTTGTCGGTCAAACTACCCCTTAATGAACATCGCGATAATGCAAGCCCCTTCATTTGACGACATGATCCGATGATGTGAGTAAAGGGACTTAGGTGAAAATATTTAAACGAAGGTTTAGTTTTCTCTTCGACGTCCCTTGTTATTTTACACTATTATTCTCTTGACGATCAAAACATCATTCTTATTATTGTTCTACGTCATCGTGACCGTGCATATCAGATCGAGCTGCTGTTTTGTCTATAGTTGCTGAATGACTTGATACTATTACAATGGGCTCTTATTTCGTTGATATAAGTTAAAATTTACAGGCACGAGTTCCTAAACTACCATTATGAACTACCAATATACGACAGAGATCTACAGGAGAAATAGCGTTTCCTCGATGAAAATATAAAACTGGGAGTTGGCCACAAAGCCTTCAAAAACAGAATTGAAAGGTAACTCTGTGTTTGACAGAATTGAAAAACAAACTCTCTGACTTGCCCCTCCCCAAATTTTCATCGGTGGTAGGGCACTACTTAAATAAGATCTTGAAGAGAAACGAAAGCACCAGCAGCAGCCCAATTAAGGCACTCACTAACGATTGTCGGCTGGAATACATCGCCCTCAAAAGAGCAGGCTAGTATAAGCCTCATTTCGACAAGACAATTTGGCATTGGAACACGCTGCCTTGAAACGCCATGTACTGGTAGCTGGTCAAAATTGTGGATAGGCCAGAGTTCTCACCCCACGTGACGTCAGAGGCCCTCGTTTGCCGAATCATTAAAAGGTATATGAGGAAATCTCTACGCCTTCCAATAAATTACCCTACTTATATAAATTTGGGCGACACATTCACTCCCCCTGATTACTCACACCTGCATAAAATGAATATAGGTCCTGTACGATTTTAGGGGGGAGTGGGGGAGCAGCCCCTTGTTAAAAACCTGACTTGAGGGGAAGGAAACCCACAAGGCAAGTATATAGTAAGGATCGGTTACATGTTTCACGAGAGAGAGAGTTTACAACGCATTCTGATATATTTTCTTTCAGTTCTTGTTAATTTGATGCAAATAAACGGAGATAATGTCAATAGAAGTGTATTGGCTTCGCAGATACTGTAAGATGAAATTTATGGCTGCCACACCCATCACCATGAGCTATGTAAATGCATACTACTAGTTAACTTCTAGACGCAAATCCAAAACATGAAACAAACGTTGTTAATGAACCATCCACCCCATGAAATTATTCTTCGTCAAGCCACAAAAAAATGACAAAGAATACAAAGCTAGTGACAGTATGTGTCATAGCCGTTCTTCATAAAAAGTCTTGCAATTTTTCTAAGAAATGTTTTACAAACCAATCTACAAGGTATGTCAAAGCATAACTTCTATGACAGCCATTTAACGGGGAATGTCGATTCCTTGATGACAGAAGACTATTGAATTTGCAGAACACCCAATAACTCCTTGAAACATGAAGACAAATTGGAAGAAGTGAGCGTGTCCGTTCAAAACCTTGGAATTAATACTGTAGGTTACGTACTTAGCAACTTCAGTCTACAGCAGGCTACTACTATTTATGTTAGAATTAAGTTAAAAATCAAAATATAATAATGTACTGTGCATTTCAACTTTAACAGATCATATTTTCGTAGCACTTGTTATATTTTCTACATTACTAATAGCGACAGTATTAATGTTTCGTGCTAAAAAAAACTATATGATATTGCCGTCAAACGCAATCCCAGGCAGGTCAACTCAAATTGTGAAGGATGGTAGTACAAATCCATTGACAACAAACAATGGTTTCCAAGTCTAAGGGTAGACCCTTGATTTGTAAGTGATATGGACTAAGACTGTTTCTAGATGCATACGTTGGATACATCATGTCTACACCCTTCTTCACTAGATATAGGGATACATAGTGCTTTTCATATATTTCATGCATAGGGGGAGCAGACCACCACTTGCAGCTCTAGTGTAATTCAATCAATCAAGTGTCATACATCACCAATAGATCTTAAATTTGTTGCCAATGGTCCAACATGGCAGTAACCCTATTCCAACCTTTCCCCCAAATCAGGAATCATATCGAAAATGTCCAAACTTAAGCTATCCTCACAAGTAAAAAGGCCATACGACTCCATATCCCTTGCGCACAATCATGGCAATGAAAAGGCCAACTTTTCATCCCTGGTGTCACTGATTGATCTATGCCCAGCCTAACACATCAGGGGTGAAAATCTTCCGTCAATTTCAGCAGTTCTCAGGAAAACTCTAATTGCGCATGAGCTATTTCTGGGGTGCCACAGTCGGTACATGGTGAGTAAAGAACCTACCGAGCGTGGTACATCTTCATTCTGACAAAAGTGCACCGATGATGCCTACTTCATAATAAAGTTTGCATTGATGCAAGTCTAAAACTCCTTAACTGCGATCCTCGAATTACGTACCATGCATTAAGGGATCGTTATGTGATCTTATCTAGTGCCGGTTTCAAAAAAATAGTGATAATATTTTTAATTCTTTAGCCGATCTTAAACCAGGTTTAGTCATTGAAATATTAAACTTCTCTAACTGTTACAACCTTCGATTTGAAACCATGGCGCTTCCACGTTCTCCATAAGCACTCTTATATCAGAGAAATTGGCTATTATGTGCTTCTATTACGTTACATTTGTCCCCTCCAATTTGAAAAATCTTAACTTGGGCTCTGTGAATTAATCAATGAATAAGGTGCAAGGTTTTCTAGGTTTGCTGACTTACTTACTACACCCATTTAAAATCCATTATCAAGTTGGCGTTCTCTAAGGATTTATATACGGTGTACTTGTGGAACAAAACGTGGAAGACTACCTTCCTGAAGCTAGGAGGCTACCATTGTGGTATCAAACGATTTTATACTAGTTATAACAGATAGTGTGACTGATTTATCTAGTTAGTGTAATATTGTGATCGTCTTACTGACGATTTCCTGGTTAAGAAAAATTCCGTATGTAAAATAATACGATCAGGCGTTATACGCTTTGCTGTCTAACGAAGCATCGGACAGTAAGCATAAAAGAAATGTTTGGCATAAATGTTTACAATCCGCAAAATATTGACGTCGTGATAGTGACATTATCAGTCATTAGTTGACCTCATCAGTGTCACGGGGTCAAAGGGTCAGGGTTTATATTTCGCCTTTCCAAGTGACCCCAAAACCATTAATTGGAAATCATTAATCACATGGAAGCCAATGTGCAACACTGATCTCATTTCATCGGATGTTTCCTTTTTTATTATAACAGAATGATAAATTTCTATGGAGGAATCACATGGAGATTTTCGTAGCCCAACCTAGCACACCATAACTTTGTCTACTTAGTTAAGGTATTGGTAGATCATTTTATTTATTATATTTTATGATTTTATGATCGGCGACGGGGAAATCTATCTGAGTAGAAGTTGCGGGCTTGATATAAATTGATGATTTAATGGATAATCAATCACCAGCCTTACTGCAAAAGACTTCCTCTCAATAACAGTATCTTGTGTCAGTGAATTGACGAAGGTGGTACCTAATTACTTAGCCCTTTAATTCGCAACGTACTATACATTGGACGGTAAGTTATGGCAAACATTTTGGCCAGTGGTTTTTTGTTTGGTGCATAATACACCATAGAAATGTTTTCTATGGCGTTTTGTTGTGAATGGCGGACATTTTGATATACGGCGTGTTGATAGAAATTGACTCAATAATGTCATAGTTCATCATGAAAGTTTCAGCATTTTCCTGGTAAGAGTTTTGTAATGGCATCCAACAAGAAGACTTAAGAAGCTTTGAAATGTTTGGAAGATCATTTTGATACACCTTGCAATGGCACAGAATCGGACGTAGTACTACAGACTACAGTAGAACTACAGTAGCGATGATTCTGAAACTGAAGAAACATCTGGGTTATCAAATAAATATAGATTTGCTGAAAAGCTATACGAGGTGGATGCTGTTGACAACGATTGTCACGAATCAGCTGGTCAGGAGACAACAGACACCCGGGGTTCGATTTGTGAAGTAGATAATGCCCCATGAGTTGGTAGGAAAGCGAAAATTGACTTGTCAACTTGTACTTGGGATGTAGGTGAAAATTGGGCACCCACTATTACTAATGCCTTTAGTAAGCAAACGGGACCTACAACTGTGATGAAAACTGGAACAACAGCCCTTGACTTTTTCTACCTTCTTTTCACGGGTAATATCGCGTTTCTTGTTTCGATGGAAACACGGCGACATGTATATCAATATTTACAATCAAGTAGTCGCGAACTTACTGAATGGCAAGATCCATCAAATCAGGAGTTCTTCTGCTTCTTAGGTATAATTTTGTCCATGGGCATTCATCGATGGCCTAGTATCAGGGATTACTTGTCTAGCAAAAGTATATTGGGTACACCATATATTGCAAATGCCATGACTACTCGTCGCTTTGAGCAAATTCGTCGCTTTTTGCATGTCAACAACAATGAGAAGATGCCTCAAAGAGAAAGTGAGAACTTCGATAAACTTTACAAAGTGCGTCCGTTTATCGATGCGATAAGGGTAACTTCTTTTTTACAATTACAACCAGGTGAACAGCAAGCTATTGATGAAGCGATGATCAAATTCAAGAGAAGAACTTCACTAAAGCATTACATGCCAATGAAACTAGTGAAACATGGAATCAAAATGTGGTACAGGGGAGACAGTACAACAGCATATTTATGTGATTTGAAATCTATGTTGGCAAAACAGGAAATACCCCTCAACACAACTTAAGATTTCACGTTGTCACTACACTTAGCAGACCATTGTATGGGAACTTGCATAAACTATTTTTGATAATTTTGTTACAAGTTTAGAAATGGTAAAGCACTTATTAGAGAATAAAAATTTTCCGAAAGAACTTTTTGATCAAAAGACGTTGCTACCCCTGAAGAGAGCTGAATTTGTATGTAGAACACAGGGGCCGGTTGTAGCAGTAATGTCGATTGACAAGAAGCCAGTTCATATATTTTCGACTTTTTGTGTACCACCAGAGCCAAATACTATGCTAAGTGTCAAATGGAGAAAGAAGGATAATGCACCACAAACAGTTCAATACCCTCTTGTCGTTTCAGTTAATAATACGTTCATGGGTGGGTTAGGCAGAAAGGATCAGCCGAAGAGCTACTATGAGACACATGTTCGCTCAAAAAAATGGTGGGTCAGGATATTTTTTGATCTAGTAGAACGTTGTG
>JAAAKL020016741.1:0-10896 GCA_010016065.2 Carybdea cf. marsupialis auct. non (Linnaeus, 1758) | reverse complement strand
AAAGAATGTTCACAGAGTTTACGTACCGTCAGTTGCCTAAGAGCGTAAGAATATGTTCTGCTTGATATATTGAGAAGTATTTTAAAGCATTGCATAGGCAAACCATCCTTTCTCGACCACGCCCATGGGAAATGGAAAGCCCGTTTTAGCCCCCCCAATAATTATTTCGTGGTTACGACACTGTTTCAACATATGCGTTATATGCAACTACAGGGTTAAGATACAAATGAATAACTACACTACTAGTACGTTTGACCTTAGGAGCAGCTTAGTATTCTGCCATCTGTCAACTGATATAGCTGTATATCATTCCATCATTGTAAATAGAAATCTCTATCGGATATCAAGTTGTTAATTTGTTTCGTGAGTCGTTAACAAAGTGTGAAAGGATGTGGCTTTGGCTTAACAGTTGTTACACTGAGGAATAAGTTTCCTTTTCATCGTAACTTCAAATTAACAAGTGCGTCTAACAGTCCACTTCGTCTACAGATGTGATACCGTGGTATTTTATTCTGTCTCTCTATACAAAAAAAGCGTTTCAATGCACAAAAGCTGTTGAAATTTAAATTCAAGTAACTGAGTCGCCTGAGCTGATTGTTTGCTGTAACTGTTCAGGTCTGAAGTTCGAAACTGTATCACAACAGAAATAATTTACGTTTTTCAGACGTTTTTTCAATCATCTCCAAAAGATTCTTCTCATGGGTTAGAAGAAGTAAGTTTCTTCCTCTTGACACTTTGCTCAAACTTGCTTAGGAAGCATACGATGATGTGATCTGCATGGATAATTATTGGGTCATACCCCCTTTTCTTAGAGAACCAAGAACTAGGCAAGAGAAGAAAACGACCTTGACCGAGATAAACAAAGAAATTAAGTCAAAACAGATCATTTTAAATAGTCATCAGTCATAGATAAAATTTTGCACATAAAGAAGTCGCTTTCAGCTGGAGGGAAAATGGGACTTTAAAATGAACTAAGTAACGGATACAGTCGCCATGAGGGCACGAGCACAAGGCAAAGTTCACTCGTTTAGTCAAAGTAGATTTACGTAACATCTACTTATATTTCGTCCTGATAACACTTTCTTAGTATAACCTGTGGGCACTGACACTCAATTTCCTCTCTGGCATATGTCCAACTCGCGTTGAATATTATGGAGACAATCAAACAAATGACTGGCGCAAGCCGAAGTAGATCAGGAAGAGTTCACATGTCAGTGTTGATCACTTTTCTGAGATCATTTGAAAAATACATTCTCAAGACAGAGACCCTAATTACGAATAAACCAGATGCAAGATTGCCAGATCTGGAAGATATGACCCTGGTACTTCAATGGTCGTTGTTGAGAAACGAACATGAAAGAAGAATCACAACATCTAATAGGGAAATGAATACCACCAAATGGAATTTAGAAGCTTATCGGGCTTCACATTTGAGCGAAAATCTGAAGATACTAATTTATACCATTGATCTCTAAAAAGAACTGGAGGGAGCATCTTACGCCTCAAAGTGAGGTTAGTCATTGGACGCCATTTTAGTCCCCATCTAGAAAAGCATATAAACGATGTTAGGCATCATGGCGGACCTTCCCGTGTTATTTACCTATCGGGTACTAGTATTCACGGCTATACTTTTCGCTGTTGATAAAGAATTGCTCGATCAATTCTTTTGTAGAGATCAGTGATTTACACGTAGAATTCCCTATAATTCCTGACAGCATTAATGTTCTATATTCCTGAGCAGAACTATTCAAGTGACTTGTAGTTTTTACTAATGAAGAAGCAAGTTTGCAGATAGTAGGTTGGCTGGAATCGCTATTTAAGGAGATGGTTTCAAATCTTGCCTGTAGTCCTTCTCAGTGGCGCAGAGAGAGGAGGGCAGCCGGGGTACTGCCCCAAGGCCCGGGCCCTCTAGTGGCCTACAGTTAAAATTTCTTTTTTCTTTTATTGCAAAGTAATGTAGGAATCCTAAAGTTTGTTTCAAGAAAGAATTGATAACCTTTACGTCATATCGTATGATCCTTTACTTTGCATACACTGCTATGAAAAAGGAACCTGTTTGAAAAGGGCGTTCCCACGATCAAAAGGGCGCGACCTTCATAAAATTTTCTGTATATTTAAATATTAAAGTATCGTAAGCGTAATGGCAGAAGTTATACCAGGTATAAAAACGTAAGTACTTTCTATCTCTAATTTACGACTAGCTTGGCAAGATGTGATTTTCGAAGTCTTTCTAATTTTTATTTATTCGTTTTGTTTATATTGATAGTTACCGATTTTTCCCATTCTAGTTTATGTCACTGCTAAACAATAAAAGTTACTCCAACTGATAACCGTTACTTAGATCATCTTTTGAAAGGCCAAGAAGACAAAGCCACATATTCTCTTGCTAAAGGGTAGAGTAGTTTCGGAAATTTGTAGTAAAAAAGTCGAAAGTTAAATTTAACCTATACATTTTTTTTAAAAAAACCCTCCAAAGCAGTGATAAATAATAGATGGTGCCATATTTGCAGTATTGCGAAAATACATCATATTCTTACGTTTGCAGTTTGCAATAATATAGTACAATGGAAGGTTATGAATTCAAGAAATTTCCCAGCTAAAGAAAAAACACAATTCTTGACATAAACTATTACCGGCAACGCAAATTTGTTTGAGCCTTTAAATAACTTTCATGTCTCCTAACTCCTAATTTTATGACCTCTTTCTGTTTTTTAATTTTAGGGTCAAAATCTACTTTTTAAAATATTTCTCGCTGTTTGAAGGGTACGATTTATAATGCTCAATCTGTTTTTTGGTTGTAGCAATGCTAGAAATGCAATCTTTTGGACCAGCCCATCGAAGAATAAAAGGCCTGGGTTCCAAATTCTACCTTGCACTGGACAAGCGTGGGAGAGCAGTCACGAAGGTAAACTTGTTATTTTTGAATGAAAAGCAGATAATGTTTTATATGTCTGCTGTGTATCCACTACATATTTAAAGTTTCCCTCGTGATTGCAGTCGGGCACTCACAGCGATTTGTAACATTTCCCTGAGGGCGTCAGCTGTTTTCCACATGACATATTAATAGATTACCCCCGAGCATGAACAACAATGTTTAAACACAACTCGAACCTGTTACGTATTTGTATTCAAACGTCTTAAAACCAGGATTTCTAGGACTGTTAATCAACAAATCTTTTGATGGTGGTGGGCTCTCACTAAATTTTATTCAGGATGGGTATTTTATGGACATTAAGCAATCGAAGGTGGAGATGAGGCCAAATCACCTGCTTCCGTATACAAGAGTAATGTCAGCTAAAAGCGTACAGAAATGTAAACATACAGAAAATTTCGTAAAATTTTATGAAAGGAATTAAATAATTCAAGGTATGAAAATATTGGTTACGTTAGCACTTTCTATTGAAGAGATGGCAGATATTATGAAAAAGTCAAATATGTATGCTCAGAATACATATGAAATACAAATTGATGGTAAGGAAAGGGTTTTTGTTTGTTTACAAATAACGGAGTTTCTAAAAAATAATTTGTTGTATCTGTATACAATATTTAAGCCTTTTCCATCCTCGTTGTAAATAGGCAATTAGCCCAAATTTTCAAATTGTTATTAAAGATGTTATATTGTTCTAAAGATTATAAGGACATAATGTGATTGATGTAATACATGATGTAGAAATCACCATTGATGATTAAATAGTGAGATAAACCCATGATACTTGCACGCTTTGCAGCTTCAAGCAAAAGACGTATTACCAAAAATAATGGATATTTTCCTCTGTATCCGTATCTTATCGTATTTTAATTAGTTTATTTAAGAATTAATACTGTTTCTAATCCAGACAAATATATCAATAATAATCTATATATCCCTTTTCCTTGATCACATCGATGAAAATTCCGTAATCTGTAACGAGTACATTATGGAATGAATGTGAGAATTTCCTCAGACACTACCTATTTGCTGATGATTGCCTTCTAGTAGCGCACACAAATAGATAAACGAAACCTGCTTTACAGTGTGCCTCCAGTAGTCAGAACTTTTTTGATATTTTGTTCATTTTGTTTCAAGGAATCGAACAGCCACGTTAGTTTTGGTGTCACGTACAGTCTTCCCTAGTTATTCGTGATTTTTAACGAACTTTTTCCAGAGCGAGGCAACTTTTGACGTCATAAAATATGGAAGTTCAGTTTTTGATGCTAAAAAATTCAACACGAGACCAACATGTCAGCGACCAGCAGTGCGTTTTTGAGCTCTTATACACGGCTTTACGTGAAGTACACTCAACGCAGAAAGAACAGACCGAGGCTTTTCAGGTCAGCACAATAACCAAAATACCAAAACATCTGTGACCACTGTAGCACACTTTAAAGTACATGAAATATGTTTGGCTTCGTATTCATGCTAACTGAAACAGATGATAAGTTAACTGGTACAAACTTAAGACTATATTTCACAATTTGTAATAATTGGTTAATTTGTTTTTAGGACAGCAAGAAAAGTTAAATAGCTTGGCGGTACTACCACAATCGTATGTCAGCCATGTACTAAGGCTAAGCAGCTTTCATATGTTGTCTCTTATGAAGATTATAAGCAAAAGTTGTTTCAGGAAGATTTACACAAAGCTCACATAGAAGAAATTAAATCTCTAATTGCCAGGTTGCAGCTCGGATGGCTAACCACGTCGTTAGAATAACATGAAGTAAGTTTTGATAAGCAAATCAAGAAGCTAAAGCATAGGAGAAGGTCTAAAAGAGCCTGAAAGAGAAGATTCAAGGACGCCTCCGGGCCGAATTACAAAAAGTGCCCGGTGGACTAAACACACAGGAAGATAATGCTGAAAAAAGACCTGCATGGAGGGCTCAGGTTAGACGAGTTACAAAGGTACAAAGCAAACAGGATCGCACAAAAAAAACTCAAGAAAGTTTCCCACTACCTCACAGTGACCACAGATGCAAGCGCTGTTAAAGGCCTCAAAATTCCACAATGTATTGTATGAAAATTTGTTTAAACTCTAAGACAAAATAAATAAATTATAAATGACAATAATGTTGACAAAATGAGACTATAATTACATAATAGACAAGTAAGGGAAACTTGGTAACATGGTCTTATCTCATATATTTTTAAGTCAATATTTTTTCTTTATTTTCTCTGTAGAAGGGTCCTGTCGCTGGAACACTCTTTAAGGAAATCCTTGGAGAAGACAACTGGGTGCAATATGAAAGTATTAAATATGGATGGGCATTAGGAGTTAAAAAGAATGGGAAAATGACAAAGAGAGGAAGGGTAGATCTTCAAAGGAAGAGCACAAAATTCTTGCCAGTAATGTGAATTATTAATCGTTAATGCTTCTCCGGGAGCACGCAACAAACATCTGTAATCAAGAGCAAAATTTGGAGTATTGGTCTGTTGTTAAGCTAGTTACCACAGTGATACAACTGTTCCAAAATCTTTCTTAAAAATGCATGGGAGAGACGCCATCATACTACGTTTTTAGCCAAGAAAAGTCCAAATATAGTTTCCTCCCTGTTAATACATTGCCTATGAGAAGTAACATTTTTGGTTGTGGAGGTTTAATGCCTACCGAAGTGGATTATACAACTTAACTACTTTTCGATTTGTCTAGAAGTCTTACAGACGCCTCGATACGAAATGGGCGTTTGCTTCATTTGTTACAAAGTGAGAGAACTCCTCCTACTATGGCTTGCAAATTGTTGTTTTGAACATAAAAGATTCGGACTGAAACGTGTAGTTAATGCGTTTTGCAGAGAGCACAGGTTCTTAAATGTACCTAAATGCGATATTTGTCTGCATACGATTGGTCAGTGTTTTCTAGTACACCTTAAACTGTTTCTCGAACACACGTTGATAAATTATTCTTGTCTCTCTGTTAAAACAATCTTGACCACACCCTAAATCCAGTTGCAAGTCATAAAATGATATAATGAGTCAGTCAAACTCGGCTGGAGCTTTCACGTAACTGATTCTGCATGTAGGGTTGAGAGAGGGGGAAACTCCATACTGAACTATGGCTTACTTTTGGAACAATTATTTACGTTTTAAACGGTGAATAAAGCTTAAGGATCGCAGCTTTCGTTTATGAAATATGGGCTTGTCTTGTCTACCAAGGTCATTGGCCACCGTGGGTCAACGCTTGACGTTGGCTAGATTTTGTATTATTTTCAATTTTGACAGATAGAACAAAAGTATTTGTTAGAGAGCTTTCACGTTTCTACCACTTATAGGCGGAGATTACAGGCAAAGCTTTGTTAGGGTGATGAGGACTCGAAAAGTTTTCCCTACCTCCGAGCAAAATAAGATTTAAAACATTAAGGGTTTTTATAGCACATAATGTTTTTAATTCGTTATAAATAGAAGGTTTATGTTAAGAAATGGGAAATTGTGCATTTTTTGTAGTCGTTGTCAATGTGCTATTACACTTTTCCATGGTCCTGACCAAATGTAAGAGTTTGTTCGTATTTATTTGTAGACTTTTTGTTGCAATGCACGTTGTAAAAGTAGCATTTAATGAAAAATAAACTTTAAATAAGCAATCAGTAAGAGACTAATCACGTACAGTGGACTCTTTAAAGACCCTTTACAGTGGTGAATCACTCTAATGAATATTCGACTTTACATCAGAAGAGGCAAGAAAAGGAGTTTCAAAGAGTTCCTAATTAAGAGGAAACCTCCTTTACTTTAAGAACTTTTAACGGCATAGGTAATATTTCACGCCTCGGAAGCCTTAAAGTGGAACTCTCTTCAAGCTCCTAATCCTATCCACTTCCAGATTAATCATGTATAGGGAATCAGAGTCTGGGAAAAAGTTGTATCGTAGCTTGTGACTTATCAATTGTTTTATTTATATGTGCTCAATAAAATCTGGGTATCTTTAAGGCACTGGAGGTATTATAGTTGATGTAAATACTTGATAATTCTGAAATAGTTATCATCACTTATGTCTGATTAAGGTAAAAATACGATGTGTAATTAATGTTTTGAAGTTGTTTATACGCTAAATGTTTAAGCACCTTTGTCGTGTGTCTTCTATTTGTACTTACGGTCCTCTTACATTGTTACGAATAAGACGTGCGGTGCTTAGAATTAGAAGGCACAAATTTTAACCATAATTTGAAAGAAAAGGGTCTTCACTGTAGTATTGAGGGAAAGAGAATCTTGGTCTTCATACTGATACTGCATCCTTTAAATGACATCGCAACGACAAGGTATCCATGATTGCAACTCTTCACCAAATATTGTCAACAGTTTTTCCATTATGTACATTGTGCAAAGGCACTCTCACTTTTGCTGCCAAATAAATGGATGGTCTAAACAAACGGGAAATCGGACATATTTCTCAAACTTAATAAACTGGGATATGACTAACCACAGGGCCTGCATCTTTTACAAATGTGACAGTCGAAAAGAAATACCTTTAGATGCCTTAAGATTCTATAAGTCGATAACACAAACGCGTTTATGATTTAAACACAAGCAAGAATTTGTGTCTCTTTAGATTTAAAATTGTAAAAGGTAACTCATAAGTAAATGTGTTGATATTCAATAGTTTACAATCGTTGCTAAGACAACCAAAGACAACAAATTTTTTGAGCTCGACTGACCTGTCTTGCCATAACAAAAATTGACTCATTGGAAAGCCTCTTTTCAGTCTTGTCTTGCCTTGACACTGGCCTTGAATCATGAAATAAGATTACCCACTACATTATGCTTTACTTTCATCCTTCATGCAGAATCTCGCAAGAGATGTAACAGATAAGAAGTGTGGGATATATTTGGTTGGTGGGTTTCAGCTGCTTACCCAAAGAAATCATATATACCCCTTGATCAGTCGATAGTAGCGTAAACTTTTTTCTTTGTTCAAAGCCCTTTCATCACATCACCAATACTATAAAAGATGATTTACGAATAGTACATTCTTCATAACTTTCGTCACTCACTTAACCAGCAAACCAATCATAGACAATAGTCAACACCTTTACTGCATACAAAGTTCTCATATCTGCTACAAAATAATTTTATATTACTTGGAGGAATCAGTTGGTTCTTCAGAGACTCGCCGTAACAAAGATCATTATTGCAATTGACTCTATTCTGTCAGATTCTTTCAAACCCCCAAAAAGTTTCTAAATTGTTATTGACTTTAATTGAAAGTATAAAGCATAAAGCTTTAGTGTGATTCCTCATGCGATAAAATTATAATCAACTGAGAACTGTTGTTCATCACGTAAAACGCGTTTATCCTATTATTATCCCAGCAGAAAATTAAACGCGACGGAATAAATTACTTGGACAGGGCATACAGTAGGTAAGATTTCTAGATTTTTTCACTTCGTCAATTTGTTTTTAATAACTTTTCCAGCCATGAATTCCCTCATGGCCACATTTCGTTCTGGATAGCGAGGAACCAATGCTTAAAAGGCAATTGATGTGTACGGGGAAACGTTTTGTCTTTCCACTAGAAGACCAGTGGGAAGGAAGGAGAGAAAAGAGAATATTTTCACTATTTCATGATAAAGTGACTTTAACATTAAAGGTGAACTCAATGGCAGAAATAATAGTCAACTCTGGCAATGGAGAAGTCGACAATAATTACAATGATAAAACCAGAAATGATCCTGTCTCTCTCAGACCGACCTGATTCTTGTTCAGTCTTCTACAGTGTTCGAAATTGAGATACGGTTTAACCTCGTGACATTGTTGTTGCATCAAAGTAAAACACTTTGCATACTAGGAAGCTTTCGATTTCAAAATGAGTCAAAGAGCTGGCAATTAGCAACCATAACTAGCGCATTGTTTTACATCATTAAAGCAATCTGAGCTGAAGAGAGTCATGTTTAAGACCTCAAAGAGCCAAGATCAATCCTTGTCAGTTGTCATCGTTTTGACGTCTTTATGAATGACCAGGTCCAAAATACAGATCGTAAATGCCTTAACGTTTCAACTTCCGTACTCTGTTCTTATTCCTTCTCTTCCTTTCTCTCTCTTTGTAATTTCTTATATAATTACAATGCCCTTTCAAGGCATCACTACATGTGCTATTCCGTTGCCATTTTGTCTTAATAATAAAGGATGGCATGGACCTGTTCTTTCTACTATGCAGTCTCATTCTCACGGATGTGTTACTACCTCCTCCCAAATTCCTTCATGATTATTTCTTGTCACAATGATGTTTGAAATTTCCATTCCTCTTTATCATGAACAGAAAATGGTTTTTTTCTCTTCAGAGGAATTTTTTAATATTATCGCGTATTAGTGGGCATAGATGATGGGCTTCAAGTTCTATTGGCCTTGCATTTTCAATTCATCAGCCAGACGCACTAATAAAACGCGGTATAGCATAGATCAAAAAATGTTTGAAATCTCAGTTTTGAAAGTGTCAAGTAAGTTCAAAGGCTTGGCCAAAAACAGAATTTCTCCACAGCAGTTACAGACGAAGACACTCCTTGATAATCAATTATCATAGGAGATTCGTAGAAACAGTGATATTTGGGGACATCCACGTATTTCTGCATATACCCCGAGAGTAAGAGAAAGGTTGGACAGAAGGGGCATTATAGTGCACGGGGGTAGAAGGGCACCACGTCTTACATTCGAAAGCAATATTTCAAAATGTCAAAGCCTCAATACATGCTAAAGGTGATGATGGCGCCAACCATCATTTTAATTGCTTCGTCATATGTACTCACACGACTTATATTTCTTACAACAAAACACCATTCTTGAACGAAATTTGAGTCGGTCATCATTTGCACTGGACACATAAGGCAAAATAACGCTCTGCAATTTAATGATAACACTTTCCTTTGTTTTATAGAAGTAAATCTTGCTTGATCTTGGAGTGTTGTGTTCGACTACCTAGAACTGCACTAATTAGGACACCTTAGCCGGATAAAACTCGAAATATTATCGTATTCGAACTTAAACAGTAAAAATTGCTTTCGAATGTAAATAAGACCTATTAAACTCCAATTTAAAGGGTTTGGGTGGTTGCAAAATTTGTAGGGGACAAGCCCTAAAATACCACGGACTGAAATTGAAGTAGAATCATGGCACACCAGAATATATAGGGGACATTTTCAAGACACAAGATGAAAAGTAAAGTAGCAGAAGTTTCCAGAAATTTACAAGCTCGTAACTAAAAAATAAATTGAACCAAAAGAGCTTTGACTTACTTGAAATTGAATAACTACGTAATTTTGTAACTAAAGATAACTAATTAAGACGGCAGTTGATTGATACAAGTTTCCATTTCCAAATTTAAGCAGAAGAGAACGGTCATACCTGTGTAGAGAGGCCATCGCGGACATTTAGGCTCCTTTAGAGCCAACAGGAATAATAGCCTTTAAGCATGGATTAAAAAGAACATCTAATTTGTATAAGCTTCCCCATACTCTTGGCGTAATAACCGCTGCTACTCCCTATTAAATGTACGGACGAAAATTACAGCATGCTTTATTGAATATGCAGCTGATATTTGCTAGGTGGCACTTTAGGTGCCTGCACTTCAGCATTTTCTTTATCGTGTACGCAAATGTGGAGGGAAGGAAGAACAGAGGGTACCAGCTACTAGGAAGCAAAACGTTCTACAATATTGTAGGTACGTTAAATTGACCAATCCCTAGACACCCAGTAATGCAAGCGTGCCAATGACAGCTATGACAGCTTGTCTTCCAAATCACTAGCCTGTAGCTTTACGTCTTTGTTACCAAAAGTTCAATAATACAGGTGTATTGAAATTTTTATTGGGAAACATCTTAGATTTGTTCCTTATAAAGCTTACCTACGATGTTCACGAAATAAGCCCCATGACTCCCCATTCGGGGAATACTCTCGAGTCCGGAATAATCGGGCCGGGACGCTTATTAATTTTGGAGAAA
>JAAAKL020016740.1:0-10896 GCA_010016065.2 Carybdea cf. marsupialis auct. non (Linnaeus, 1758) | reverse complement strand
ACTTACGAACGGGTGATCGGATCTCAATGAAATTTGATGTTTAGAAGGATATCGTGTCTTAGAGCTCTTATTTTATATACTGACAACTGTGCAATTATCATAGTAACAGAACCCTGTCACCGATTCGTTCTTATAAAACAGTTAATGTTGGTAGCTTGATTGTTTTAAAAGTGACGAAAAATTGTTTGAACGGCTCTAAAACGCCTGTTTTTGTGTTCCAGACATGCGTAAAGAAAACAGCATTATTGCTAGTATCATGGTTTCGTGAATAACTTCGATAGAAATTATTTCTTAAAATGTCTACGAATGAGAGCGAGACCTGATTGCCACCTATGATGTTCTTATTAGGATTTTTCAGTAGGCTTTCATCGTAAGAGAGAAACTTTTGCTTCAACGGCAATGATATATCGCGTGTATCTGCAAGTACTGTGTGACCAGAAAGACTGACGATCAACGTTATATGAGAAGCCTGTTTAAGGCAATTAACTTTAACAGGGGCATAACCACCGGGAGGCTACCCCTTACGATAAATTTGACACTCTTTCTCGTACCTACTTTATGCTGTTCAATCTTTAAGTTAATGCTATGGGTACTAGTGTACTAAAACGTTTTGATGCCTCCCCCCGCCTCCGTTCCATATATTTTTGCTGTTACTTTTTGAAACGAGGTAACCTCGATACTATAATGTTACGTTATTAGAGTATGGCTTCGACCAGCCTTGTGAACCGAAAATTATTGCTTTAGAGGGTGGTGTTATAAAGAAGGTTAGTTTTGAAATGGGATAGGCGTTATTTGCAATGTTAATGAATGCTCTTTTAAAATGAACAAAGCGGAAGGAACGAAAGGTTTTCCTTTAAGTACTAGCGTAAGAATTTCTAGCCATTAGTAACTTATTAATGTAATATTAGTGATTCAGCCTGTGACTGTCTCTAAATTCATTTCTTCTGATTTCATTAAACGTTTATATTACGGCGTTGTACGTCTGACTATTGTTTTACATCTCATAGCGGTATACTTAATATTTCTACTTTGGGCGATAAGATTTAGTAGCATTGATGGTGGTAGGTATCTATGTGCAGTTCTGTGCACCACTCTTGTGTGCGTCCGTGAATGTTAATCGCCATGAGCTCGACTAATTCATTTCGAAATAATTTTCATTGATAGACAACGATTGTTACTTTTATTATTTTGTCTTTTGCGGCAACACTGCTCATCATCCTCCAGTCTAGGAGTAACGTAATATTCTGACTCGGATATTTACTGTTGATGTAAACTACACCTTGGAATATTGCATGTTGATCTGTTTCGTCGCACTAACAAGTTGGTATTAGACCGCGAACTATGTAAAGTCGAGTTATTAAGACGTCTTCTTTTGCTTACGGCACTAAGTGTGCTTACGTGGTTGTTAAATGTGTAAATAGGACGCTGGACTAGCTCGAGTTTATGTTTACAGGTATGGTGATTGCGACAAGATAGGTACTTAACTCTTTCGTGTGTTTTCTTTGTTATTGGCGTCGCGCCTTGATAACCAGTATAGTTGTCTTTAATGACTCGTGATAGAGGTGGTGTGGGTAAACGATTGATGAGAGGTTAACTGGCTCTTCCAATATGATGCTATAAGACACAAAGTTTTAGAACCAACGTATAATAAGGCGATGCATAAAAAGATACCTATTTTTGTTGAAATGGCAGCTGATGCCACCCTGCGTTTATGACAGTGAAAATCTTGTCTGTGCAAATGAACTATGGTATTTAAAAGAATCTCTGTTTCATGTTTGTCAGGAATACTAGGTTTTGCAGCAAACTTATGGCTCGGCGCAGTTTGGATCCTTTTTGCCTGCATTTTTGTCTCAAGGCTTCTTGGGCTTTCACTTTCACAAAACTGTGTATTAACCTGTTGGCTACTTAACATCTACCCTTGAGAAACCAATAGCTGCATGGAGCATTGTTAAAATTCTAGTATTTTCGAGAATAAGTGCTATAATAGGACGGAATAAGAAGAAAATCTCATTAAAGGTAAGTTTAGTGTAATCTTTAGCATGAATTCGCGGCACATCATTGCCACTGAAAAATATAAGTACTTGATGAATGAAGCTGGAATTTTGTACAAAAATGTCATTATTTTTATTTCAATTTAATTTTATTTATTTTAATTTATTTCGAATAATTTTCTATTCATTTTAATTTAATTTGCTTCATTTTATTTTATTCAATTTGAGGTATTGTTCATCAACTACTTGCAATTTTCGGTGGCGACTATGGGCCACTATACAGTGTCTATGCTCAAGCCATTTTCTAGCGGAGATTGTCAGCAGGTCGAATGGTTTTGTAAACACGATTGTGAATAATAGTTTGGAAGTACTACAACCTTTTTATTTGAATGATATCGTTAGTGATAATCACGAGCAATTTACAATCAAGAAAATGTGGTGACGGAGGGATCAATATGCATGTAGTTTTAAAATGCTAAAAGTCATATATTTCAAAATATTGATAAGGATTTTGAAATCCATAAAGACGAAAAACTAAAACATGATAACTCGTTATTTGTCTGATGTTTCGGAAAATCTTGCTCTATTATCAAAGACTCAACGTATCTCGCATAAAAGAAGGGAAGTTTGCCTTCCCGTTTAAGGCATGCTTCGGTAGAACGCATAAAGACATCAGCCAATACTGGTCCAAGGGGAGGGGGGATCATGGCAACCACGCCCATCTGTTCATAAAGTGCGCCATTAAATTGATTGAGCCGGCCTTTTGTTGCAACGCTTAATAACTCGACGAGATTGCCTTTTGTGATGTTAAGGTTGTATGTGGTATTAAACCAGTCCTCTTCGAAACCCTTATTGGCAAGAATCTCTATGGCCTCATCTAGGGGTACGTTGGTAAAAAGTAACTGTACATCATATGATACTAAAATATCACCAGTACTTATCCTGTGTCCTTGTAACATATTCACTAGGAATAGACGCCACGGACTCCGGTGTTCAGACCTTGTTCGTGGTAGAATCTGAGCAAATAGGTCCGTGAACTGCACAGATATTTTCTGGGAAACATGTCCCAGCTCCGACCCTGAAGTCACTTGGCCCACCACCCACCCATGTGTGTATTTTACTCTTGTGACTTTATCTGGTCTGAAGAAAGTACTGTCACAACCCCAAACTTTTCTATTGATGAAAAATGTTACTAAATCTTATCGTTTCACCGTCTCTTAAGTGACCAAAAAATTAAATAATCAATTACTCAATAATTAAGGCAATTGGCAAAAAACTAACATGGAGGCATGATTCCTCATACTTAAGAGTACGTGCATGCTAAATTTCAACATTGTAACTTTAAAGATGAATAAAATTCTAACCACTTTCTGTTTATGTAGTATAGCGAATTATCCACATGTAGTTACGCAGCGAATGCACACTGTAAGAAGAATCTTCGCAGGTTTTTTTGCGCAAATTAATAAGGGTAGCTTAAGCTCGTTCAGCACTGATGTCACGCTGATCGTGCGATGGTCTCGGCGTGGTCGTAATGCGGTGGGGAAGTGTGACGTCACGATCTTGAAAAAGGTTGAATTACGGGAAAAGTACGCAATTTTCATGTTACCCTATTAGTAAGAACGTCAATGGCCAATATTGGCTGTGTTGCCCTATCCCAACTCCAAGATATCAGCTTTCAAAGTTTTAAATCTCTCTAACAAAACCTTGTTACTTGATGCTGGTTCCTAACATAAGGAACCAGGGAACATTAACAGAGGTTTGACCGGACATTTTTGAAATTCAAAAGCCTGTACTTTAAAC
The DNA here is from genome assembly GCA_010016065.2 of Carybdea cf. marsupialis auct. non (Linnaeus, 1758). Lineage (NCBI taxonomy): Eukaryota > Metazoa > Cnidaria > Cubozoa > Carybdeida > Carybdeidae > Carybdea > Carybdea cf. marsupialis auct. non (Linnaeus, 1758). The sequence goes on along the minus strand of JAAAKL020016740.1, from coordinate 7,105 downwards.
ACTATATACACCATAGGTGTGGTATTTTGCGAAATTGCCTATTCCAGAGTTGTTTTTAGATGTCTGGAGTCTAATCTTACTATTTCCAAAACTTTTTATTTGTGGCGTCTTCTTTTTCCCTTCTCATACATGAAATGATATGCTGAAGGACTTACAAGTGCAAGTGGCATGCTGAAAGGGGCCCCTTTCATTGAGAACATTCACGTATCAAAATAGAGAGCACTAGAAGTATCAAAATATGACATATAGTAGATTGGTTTGAAAATTAATCTTTGAATAATCTTTGCAAGAACGAGAACAATGTAAGGACTCAATAATTTTTGATTCCCTGTGAGTGATATGAGAATTTAGGGAACGAGTGAAAAAGGCTTAACTATGTTCCCAGCAACTGCGTGGAATTGTCTTACATATTACGCATATGATGATAAGCATGATAAATACAGAATCACAGGTTCCATCCCTTTAATTATACGTGTCTGGTGTAGTTCCTTCACTTGAGCCTCTATTATACATAACAATCTTAAGGAACAAGATATTGCTAATATGGAGCTAGTTCAAAGGCATGATAGAGACCAGTTGATATCTCAAATTAACCAAACTATTTCTAAAGTTAGCCTTTTCGGTGTTTTCGCTGCTAACTAACGGTAGCTGAAATATCGCACCCACTACCTATCAAGGCCATCTGTTTCAGAGACTGTCAAAACAGAGGAAGGTAGATGCAGTTACCCAAGAATCTGCTGAGACTTTGTAGTATCAGTGGGCAGCAACTGCCAAGGATGATGACGATGGATGAAATCCTGTTCGATTAGTAAATAGATGATAGTTATTTTAAGTATTGAAGGAAAATATCGCAAGCAGATTATGGATATATAACTGAAATTATTTGATGCTTGGAGCTAAAGTGCTCAAGGCTAATTCTTATACTTCGTGTTCGTAAGACTTAACATAATGATCGTATTTTAAAAGATCCCTGGTCTACACTTAAAAAAATGTAAATGTGAGTTGCAAGTATTGAACATCACTTTCAAAAGTTCCATTTCTAATAATGCGGCGCGAAAGTGTGACGTCAGGATTTTGAACATTTTCGTATTTTGTGGAAAATTCTCAATTTTCATGTTACCCAATTAGTGAGAACGTGAAAGGCCAAAAAATGAGAGTGTTGTCCTTTCCCATCACGGAGTAATCATGGTTTCAAAGTTTTGAATCTCTCTAACAAAACCCTATTATTTAACGCTGTTTCCTAGCTTTAGAAGCCAATGAATATCAACAGAGATTTTTGAGATTCAAACGCCTCTATTTTAAAAACTATATACACTGCAGGTCTGCTACTTTGGGAAACATCCTATTCCAAGCTTGCCTTTGGATATCTGGAGTTAGATTGTACTATTTCTAAAACTTTTAATTTGTGACGTCATCACTTTCCCTCCGCATTATCGTCGAAAGCGACCAAAAACGGAACTGCAAACTGCTAATTTTCAAATCAACTTTCCTGTTCAGATATGTTTCTCAAATATAGAAGCAAATGATGCTTTTACCCCTTTTACGTAGATTTGAAAATGAAACAATATCTAGCCAACGTCACACATTGACTAGCGATAACCGTAGTAAATGGCTTGGGAACAAGTCTATCTGCTCTGTCGATTTACTCTGCCATAACAGATGACCTTAGTAGACAAGAAAGCACTTATCTAATGAGCTATTGCTCTGATATTCAAACTTTTTCAGCCATTCAAGCAATAAACGATTGCACTACAAGATTGTCGAACTTTTGTTCTGTTAAGTATATCACTGTAAAGTTGCAAAGGGGGTCTCCGAAAAGCCCCACCTCCGAGCAAAACTAGATGTAAACAAAGCCCAAACAGTAGGATCGATTCCTAAGAAGGTCGAACACCGGATGAAAAATATTTGAACGATAGATGTGTCCAGATACAACGGATATAAGTAAGCCCGGCCATTCTTCACATATTATTTAAGCCGAATAGAAAGTTTTTCAGTGGTGAGCATTGTAAGCAAACTTGACTTTTTTGTTTTGTTTTATTTATACAAGTACTTCAACAAAATTCCAATCGATTGGAAATATCAAACTTCTTATCCTCCTTTATAGAGCTTTGAATTTGGGGTAATCGATGAATAGATTTCCTTCGATATCAGTCTCAAAGTATTTGTACAGTTGAAAGTCAGTTAGGCCTGTATTACCTGTCGAAACTTCAAACCAGACGTCATCAACTGTTACATAACATTCATTGACGGATATTTACTTACTATATACTTCGAGAACGGAGTATCACGAGGCAATTTCCCTTTAGCAGAGTATCAAGTCTCACTTGCCCAAATTTATGTTACACCAGGCCTTGATATTTACGCTGAGAGGAGGCATTTATTGTATACTATTGCAAATTGATTGTGGAATGATAATGCCCTCTTTAGTTAATATGCAATCGTTACAAGCTGCTAAAGCAAATTGACTAGAATGGAATGAATCTTCAGTGTCTCAACCAATATATCTTTAATATGTACCATATAAACAAAAAATCTATAAAGATCATTCGACAGCCCAAACGTAGTTAAGATCACTTGGTCATAGATGGAGAAATGATGATTCCATTGTTGAACATTAGGCCGACCTTGAAACACTTTAGCGCAATAGAAGAGCAAGGCCACGAATAAAGTTCAGTCTGTTAGGTAGAAAGAATATCAGAGAAGATGGCTGACTAGCTTGAAACTATGGTAAGATTGCGGTGTGCTGTGGTGGGGTGAGGCACACATCCTCAGCGTTAAGTGAGTTGGTCTCAACGGGATCAGAAGATCCAACCAAAAGTAGCTGAACACAAGAACAAAACAAGATAAGTATTTTTACGATATCAAATATGCTAGTACATTAAGCCACAAAGTATTGAAAAAAGCCTTCATTTTTACTCTCCCGCTCCTCCACTTATACCTTCCATGCAGATGAAGGTGTGCCGTGTGACATGTTGACGCTTCTTCATTGAAAACGATAGCTCACTTTTCCTCTCGGCGTGAAATAGTTTCACCCTTACTCATCGCTCGGCGCCTTTGCTGATGACATTCCATAGTGTCTTGTTGGTCTTTCTTCTCCTTTATTTCAAAGAGCGTCATCTGTTTATGAACATGGCGGATGCTTTCACGGATCAAAGCACACAGGAAACTGCCGAGATCTTCCTAAGCTAACGACAGAACCCTAAAAATTGTCAGATATATTACCTCGACATCGTGTCTGTAAAGTGTCTTTCCAAACAGGTGTAAGGATGTCGCATAAACGTAGTGGAAAAATACAGACTCAGGGGGATCTGTCCATCATTGAAGTCAAATCGAAGGTATGTATTTACACATCCCTCTCTTAACGTTAGTGACAAAAGTTATAGACCTCAGGCGGTCATCGTTGACTCCCAGCAGTCTTTCAAATTGGCCAGATGCTGAATGTTTTAGCAGATCGATATCACTTCCACGTTATACCTCAATTTTGTTGGAGCTACGGACCCCTGTTACACGTTCAGTATGTACTCTTTGACTTAAATTGTATGATTTTTGAGATTGGATAGCCTTAAAACTGATGATCTCCTCAGTAATCTCGGTACTTTTCTCGAAGTCAACTATCGTTTCGCCAATTTGACCCTTTCCTTTGTCATTATACATCAAGTGAGAACTTATGCAGCAACTTTTTGACAGTACAGTACAGTGGTTTCCTCACAGCTTCCTATCGAGTCTCATTAGAAAGTTTATTTACCTTAATGGGTTTTTAATGCCATAATTCAAAGTTTTATCGTTCCATCATTTGTTGGTTTCATTAGAGAAACTTCATTTGTGGCAAGATGTAGGCATAAAGTCAGCGGTTGATTTATCACACCCGTAGTTTAGTAAGGATTTAGTACACAAGTAGAGTACACGTACACATGAGTTTGGATGGCAATGATTTCGAGTAGCATGTAGATAATGTTTGTTACTAATTCCTCATTGCTTACAATTGCTTGTTAGATGTAACAACGTACTTCCCCCCAGCTGTGTGTGGGCTGACAGTTAGGCTAGGTTCAAATGTCTTAACGAGGGTATGGATCGTATCAGTGCATTGGCTATGTACCTATACACGTAAACGTGTTAATGACGTTCTAATCAGGACTACCACACAGATAACCAGTAGGTCCCATGAAATGTAGATGATCTACACTTCATATCGAAATCTTCAGTGTTCCTAGTCTTTTATCATGTTATCATGCCATCTTGTCATTTTGTTCCTAAGATGGAAGTAAATTACTTTTTCAATTTTTTTTAATGGAGGTACTTGGGATATATTTTACAAGGTTAGTAACCAAGTGATGTGGCATTAAACATACTAAGCATTACTTGGCCCACAAAATGTTGAGACGTAGTAGAAGTGTCAGTAACTACTCCTCTTGTGTTATTGGTGTATTCAGTCCTAAGACAAAGTAAAATTAAAATAGAAAAAAAATACTGGTAATTAGGTAGAAGTACTGGCACACTTTTGTACCGAACAGCAGTGGGCCTTTTTTGGACTGGTGTTAGGACATGCAATCTGCAACATCATACATCACAATTGCAGGGCATAGAGGATGGTACTTTCATTATAATTTTCCACATTCAACTCATGACTCCTGTTTGGCTCAAAAGAATACCTAGGGTGGACAATACTAGTGTACCTTTCTTGAATCCACTGACTGGATTCATAGTTAGGATCACTTGAGATATTTATCATTTGTATGAAATGAAACTGAACAGCCTCACAAAATAAGATTTTTTGGTAAGCCATCTAAGGATGTAAATGTACAGATGCACAGGTATAGTTGTTATGACCCTAGGTACTCATGTTGACCTCACAGGCCATTGCAATTCAGTAACCTGATCCCTTTGCCCTTTGATAAGAACTCTCCATCTGGCTCTATCTACAATGACCTCATCCACCAGTCCCAAGTGCCTCATATCCTCCTCCACATTGTCAAGCCATGTCTTCTTCAGTCTTTGTGTCAGATGGTTTCCAGGGACTTCCATGTGAAGTACCTCTCCAAGGATTTCATTGTCCGTTCTTCTTCACACATGTCATATTGACTCCGGCTGGGACAATCCACATCTCCTCACTACTGTTTCACTGCTCACTCCGTCGAGCGTCAGCCATGTATCTGAGGAACCTCTAGTTGCATCTGACAAGCAGTTGCTCCTGCCTAATCCCTGATCAATTAATCAGCCAGTTGTTTGCCATAAGTGAAGATTACAGTAATTTATCTTGAGCGCTTGCCTGGATGGTAAAAACAAGTGTATGCATTATCTGATAGTACAAAGTTTAATGTACCCTGTAACATAGCCTCGAGGTGATGTTATGATACAGCTATAAGATTTTTGCCTAAGTACCATGTAAGCAGATAGTTTAGTCTGGCAGGGAAAGGTTATATAGTTGAGAAATGGATTAGTAAGATAAGTTTTGACCCAACTGATGATATAACTAGAAGCTGATAGGAGATATATAAAAGTTTTTTAGAATGATGATATAGAATTCTATGTCAGTTAATTTGACATTGATGGAAACGGATCATGGATTCTCACCACCACTTTTATGTTTACATATGGAAATGGCACTGATGAAGCTCAGCTATTTAATGCAGTGGTTGAGTCTTTGTTTTCAGTGTGGGAGGCCCAAAGTTTTATCCCATCAAGCACAATATGCATTCATGTTTATTGATGGCATCAATTTGGCAGTGAACATATATATATATTTATTGATTCTTCAAGGGATAGCTTGTCCAGATGACGCCCTGGACATTTTATTGTGTAGGTGCCATCCTTGCAGACATTTAGAATGACAGAGTCAAGATCTTAAAGTGCCCCCAGTTGCAAGTGGCTAAGAGGAGGATCAGAGATATCTTCATGGTATTGCTAAAGTAAAATATAACAAGAGTTGTCAATTGTAGATACATATGTTTATACAAGCATATTCAAAAAGGTAATGTCTTGCATGCTCAACCTGCATTTGCTGCCACTGCTTCTGCTACCAACTTGAAAGTTACACTTTGGCATTGGGCCTTTGTAGATGTGGAAATTTGTTTTACCTTGTTTTTAGAAATTATTTTGCTTGCAGCTGTATTATTACAGATTTTGTAATTAGTAAAGGGATTCTTTTTTGCTTTCTAGTTTGAGGCTGAATTCAGAAGATTCCCTATAAAGAGAGACACAGTATCAGGGTTTGATGAGTTATACAACATGGTTTATACAATTCACAAGCTATATGGAGTGTCATTCACAGTTTGGTACAGAGACCCAATACATGGAGATCTGCTTCCAATAAATAATAATGAAAATTGCATCCATGCATTGCAGTCAGCACAGCCAGTATTGAGACTGATATTACAAAGATGTGGTAATTTTCCATTGTCATTGTTTTTATTTTGGTATACCTCTGATATTACTTAGGCATTATCAGCACCATGTGCAATTATGTTTATTCAGATTATTTAGTGTAGTAGAGTTGGCTTAAGCAAAGAAGATGCTGCTGGCTGGAAAAGGTAGAGAATGAGGGTGCATTCATGGAAGGAAAGGCTGTCAGTCACCTGTCTCCAGATGGAAATCCATTAAAATAACATTGACTAGGCTAAAAACATTTACAATAATATGTTAAGAGATAAAACATACTTCTACTAAATAGAAAACACCTCCAAATTAAAAATGGCAGGGATAGCATTATAAGGTCTCATTAGCCTTATTTCCATAATGGTCCTCTTAGAGATGTGTAAATTAATGACAAGGGTATCAAAATATGATTTGGATACACAAAAACACCCACCCCATACCACTCTTATATTGGCCCTTGACCACTAACAAGCAAATAGAACACATAAATGTTATCGTCTTCCTTCCTGATCATCATCATCATTCCTTTAACGTGGCATTTCCCCATCAAGGTGGTTGCACAGGAATATGGTTAGATGTCAGTCCCTTCCTCCAAAGGATTTTATGTGCAGGGTCAACATGTGTCATTTTCCACGCCTTTCTGTCTTCTCGTACCATACTAGCCCAGTTCTTTTTTGGCCTACCACGTCCACGGCTACCGTCTACTATCAGGTCTGCCACTTGTCTGATGTTA
>JAAAKL020016739.1:0-10897 GCA_010016065.2 Carybdea cf. marsupialis auct. non (Linnaeus, 1758) | reverse complement strand
GAAGTTGAGTATCGGATGTGACGCCCATGCCTATTCTTAAGAGCTGTATTACTAAATTATGTAAAGAAATATGGAGAAGAAAGATCATCTTACATAGATACCAGTTTTTCCAGTTGTAAAATCCAAATGAGAAAATTTTTGACGACTACTAGCAATCATGTTGTTCTGGAAGTAGTCTGGGAAGAAGTTGAGTATCGGATGTGACGCCCATGCCTATTCTTAAGAGCTGTATTACTAAATTATGTAAAGAAATATGGAGAGCAAAGATTGTCTTACATGGATTCCAGTTTTGACACGATCTGCTGGTACTATTCAGTACAAATGTCCAAGGTCCCAATCTCCCATGGCAACGGTTACGCAAATTATACTCTAAATGGAGCCCTCTGATTACTTGGGTCACATGACTACGTGGAGGCTACAGAATTGGTGACTGGTCGAAACACACAGCTTATCTAAGCACTACTTCGACGATAATCGCAGACAGTCGGCGGTCGTCAGCGATCCGGCTCATGAGATAGGAGAACCAGACTTAAAAATTATCAAAATTTATGTATCTTTTAGAGAATACGGGATGTGATTGGTTGTATTCAAAAAATAACTCTGATATTTCAAGATATTTAATAGCTAAAATTATTCTTGTTTAGCCTCCAAAATGTTAAACGTATGCGCCGGAATTATCAGATATTTTGAAGAGCTAAACAGAAATTGTATTACATACATGCACTAGATGCTTGATGTGGCACTACATGATATAAACGACTCTCGTCTCCCCAATAGATGAGGCTACCCGGGTATTAACGTTGCAGAATTTTGCAGGCCTCCCCAAGCTTAGTCAGTGCTCCCCGTTTATTGAATTTGAGAATTCTTGCCAACCGCCCCCTTAATTTCAACGTCCCCTACTATTAAATCTGTGGCACTATGACACTCAAAAAAGTTCACACTCTCCTTAGAAAATTTTCTCTAGCAAGGATTTGTGAAAAATACGACGCAATACCTCTCACGCGACCTATACATTATTGCCATAACCCATTATGTATGATGAGGCACGGAGGAGTCTGAAAAGGACGATTACTGAGAAAATTGACTAACTTGCACCAGAAAGCTATTTGACTCTTGTTCCCCTTTTGAATGATATAAGGGCAGTTTTTGTACTCATTGTGACAGTCTATTTTATGCGTCTCTTGGCTTGCCGAACTCCCCGACTATTCCAAGCTCCCCTTTTATTAATGCAGTTCTAATTTGCCATGCTCCCTGCTTATTCCGTACTCCCCGCTTATTAAATTTGACATGATATGCCAACCTCCCCTCGTATTCACGCGTCCCCGTCTATATGGGAGATGAGAGTATTCTAAATTGCCTGTCAAAATTTTAGATTACTTTCCAGTTGATGGTTTCGGCCTTTACATAAAACTTTCGCGCGAAGGAATGCTCTGCTATACAATTGTGCGAGTCAATTTTCTATCAGGTTAATTATCTATCAGGCAAAATTCGTATTGACATTTGTGTTATGATATATCACTTCATTGATAAATGATCAGTATACGTGAGTTGGAAAGGCTGAAAAGGGAATGAAGGAGCTTTAACTGTTATTCTAACTAATCTAGGACCACTTCCTGTCTTTGCAGATGCCAGTACTCGTGTGCCTTCTACCCAGTTCGGGAAGATCTCGTTTATGAAAGGAGTCTTCCGGGTTCTTTGTCTCGTCATCCGGTGACTCTTATGCATCAAAATGCGACACGTATGCGGTTCTCTGCAAAGAACGTTCCGGCAATCACTAAATCATTACTGTCGCATAAGGTACGATACATTTTTCACGACGACGTGAATAGGAGAGGGTCAATACGGTCTACTGCAGTACACTTTGACAAGATGGTAGGTTTTCAAAGTCGGCCCATTTTACCAACGTCATAAAAGATCGTCCCTCATGCGACAAGAATAATACAGTAGTGATATTTACAAGCGCCTTAAAATATTGAAGATACAGTTAAGTGGGGAAACACAGTAGCCTCTTGGCGGCACATTCGAGTAGCAATCGTAGCTTGAACTACTCTCACCTACACTTGGGTGTCCTTTTGACTTTGGTGCAAGCGCATTATTTCACTATCTTCCTTCGAGGTAGGTACAGTGCCTCCAAAACTAAGTATTTCAATCACGTTATTATTTCCGCAATCTCTTTCATTTAAGGGGTACGCGAGTGACTCTAGTCTACACTTCTATGGCCCAGGAAATAGGTGTGTTTTGTCTGGGTCTCCTTGCCTGGCACGAGTGCAGTGCTATCCATGCTCATGAACTCCATCTGTCCCGGTTTGGGACCTGAGCTTGTCGAGTGTCAGGTTTATGGAATGATATGTTATGGGGGCCTTCTTTGTATTTACGTATTTAAGTATTTCCGTAATGTATATATATGTTTGTTTCTTAATCACCCATCTGTTGTTAACTAGTATTTCCTTTGTTAAGTATTGCTTTGTTCGTGGCCAATGTATAAACGTTTGCTGCTGGGTAGTTTGTGGAGACCACTGCATGTAAAGCTAAATGCCAGCAGTCATACAAGAATGTAATGTAATCGCTAAGATGAACATGGACAGTCTGTGAGAGATGTTTCTAGTGTCATCCTTGCGTTTTATCTTTAAATAGAGCGTCTGTTTAACAGATATTTGATAGTTTTCTGAGCGTAGTAGATGGCACGTTCGAAGGGTAGCGCAGTGTTAATTACTGCACTTGGATTGTTCCATGGTGCGAGCACCTAGACAGAATAATGCAGGAAAATTTCAAGACAATACGCCGTAACACGATGAAAGCACTTGATTTGTTGGCATCGTCATGTCGTTCAAGTTGTGAGAACGGCACCTCTTTTCAGTTAGTAGCAGTGCACGCTCCTAAAGGAACTTATCATATGAATATCATCCCAGGCTCTCGATGGCAACAAGAGCCCATACATTTATGATGTCGACACGGGGGATGGGAGGAGTAAGAGCTCAATCGTTCTCGAACAATGGAAAATATTGATTTCGCCTAGAAGAAGGAGCAGGTCCTAAGTGCCCGCACTTTTAGATCTTTAAGGTCCAAACGGCTTGCTTCGGCTGGAACTGTTTTGTAGCGTGATCGTCAATGGTGATATTTCATCTCTGCGATCATCGTTCACTATTCGAATGATAAACCCAAACAGAGTCATAAAAAATCATGATGAATTTGTCGATTGTCAAAAAGTAAAACCGTGTCGTTCTAGAACAGTGGATCGAGTACCTCCCCCCCGTGCCGTCGTCAACAATACATGACCCTTAAACTAAGTGGTCCACAGCCTGGGGTCCACGAACTACTAATTACGTAACCCTTGTTACTGCACTAGTTTACCTAGGCGTATTTTATAGTATTCTTATACCAGAAGAAAGAGAGCGAAGATGAACGCTTCCGCACCAACTACCCAACTCACTAGACGCAATAAATCTTGATATTTACAATGGCTTTCGAATGTGGATAAAATATGCAGGGCTTCTATAAAAAGTAACAAGACATAGCATGTAACTACTTTAAGTGACTTTGTTTAACCGAGAAACTATTGTAAAAATCCGTTATTCGCCGTTCATAGATCAGGCAAAGATGATCCAAACAATAAGTTTAGAGAAGTTCTCAATACTGTGATGAGCAACACAGAAGTTTGGACCAGAAAAGAATTCGACTTTTACTACTGTACATTCGATTATTACGGAAAACTGTAACCACTGGGCATAAATTACTAAAAGGAGTATAACTTGAAATAGCCGGAAATTTTGACAGTAAACATCACAATTCAAGATAACTGGGTAACGATCAGTTCTGGCTCGTGGTAAAGTGGTCCTAAAGCGATTATTCTTCGTCAAAATATCGATTTTTCTGCTCTGTTACTCTTACAGGCCTTCCACTCTGAACTGTAAATTATATTTTAAGAATTTGTCATTTTTGTTTATGATTTATGACATTTACGTTATTCATTGGTCAGCTGAAATATTATCCTGAACAGTATGGTAAAACCATGTCAAATTCTAGGCATGCACATCACGGCCATATCTGGGGCAAAATCACTTCCGGAAAGCAAATGGGCGCCCATAATTAAAGGGCAACAAATTCCCCCAAACTTGCACATTCTGGAATAAATACCATAAAATCGCCGATAAAATCATTAAAACGCAGCATTAAAGCCTTATTGTGGCAGGTCTAGAGTATTTTCACGTAAACATTTATGACATTCTATGACATTTGACCTTCTTTACGACATTATATGAGGAAACTTCAAAAATTCAAATTTTTATGACGTTTTTATGATTTTATGTCAGAGTGGGAGGCCTGTTCTTGACACATCGGTCGTTAATTGGAACCAGAGTGTCTACATGTTAACCCACGAATGCAATGCCATTCTGTGTGGCTATACAACTTGATCAAGCTTCATACGGGTACGGTCACATGTCTCCTTAGTTTTGTTGCTTTAGGTCACACACTCTGTCATCAACAAAACAAAGATTCTCGTTCCAGACCCTTTATTCATGGTTGAATTTTCCCTCTTGTCGTGCGGCTTACATGCAAGCTACCTGCAACAACATAAGGTGTGTACAACTACGACAAGCAAACCTCTACTCTTGGCACTTCCCACACGATAAAATTATGAGACATTCGCAATATGTACACATAGTAGCTGTTGTAATACATGAGGAATTACACTTAAATGTTTTTGAAAATATGCAAGATATGACACGTATCTACAAGACTCGTGTAACTTAGCAATACCTTTGTGTTAAGCCTGAAACATAGCCTTAATGGGGTCATTAGTGCAATGAGTGATGTTAGCTACAAACAAGAACCACTTACGTACCTTAGAAATTCAAGATTAGAAATCACAAGCTGATATTCTTGGTGCTTACGCACTAACTAGATACTATCATTACAATTCGTGGCGTAGAAGGGAATCTACATTCATGAAGATGAAGCCTTGTGAGTTACATTTTAACTGAGCCAAATTCTGTTGGTGTTGCCATTGACGTGGGTCCACTCTGAAAGAACACACCCTTCTAAGCATATGCGCTCCGTTCTAGGCCTGGTATTTCAAGGAAAGAAAAACCCGTTGGACAATGTTACGCTCCGTTCTAGAATCAATTTGGGCCTTAAACTACATCGGGCAGCTAGCCTATTTGGTGTTTAAGTCGTTTAGAAGTTGCTTACATCTGCATGACACCACTTACGATAGCAATCGGTATTGTTTGACAGTACAGATCTTAAGCATCTATAAAAATGTTACGAGTTATTAAATTCTAAAACGTTCACAGCATCACAATTTTTGTTCAAGGCAGCTGAAACGCTTGTGTAACTGATGAATTTTGGTCCAGGCGGTTCCTCCACAAGTTGTTAAATAGAGTACTAGAGTAGTGACATCACTAAAGCACTTTTTCGCAGAATCCAATCTTTTCTAAATAGCTGAGATAACTCAAACATCAAACACAGGTCCACAAGATATGGCATCAAAGACTCTTATTAACTAAGAGTGAAGACTGTTTAAATCTGCAAGCGGTCTAAGGTAACATTGTTAATTTCGCACAGTACATAAAATTATGAACTAGGTTCAAATAACAAGGTTTTCATAGGAATGTTTTCAACCGGTCCCGAAGTGTGTTTAAGATATCTTTTCTACACTTTGACACCACTACCTTTATCAACAAGAAGAATACAGCATGGGCAAACTTAGTGGAACTTGTGATTTTCACCAAAATAGTGACATTAGATCTAAGTACTCTATTACTGACCTGAAGGTTAACCACGTGAGTTGGTAATAATCCGCCTACATATATGTGATTAAATCCTCGGAATTCTAGTAGGTCATACACAAACAGTCTTGTTCTATTAAACTATTTGTTGATCGCCCAAGGCTCGCTGTTGAGACTACAATAAGAGAAGGGAGCACCATCATCTCCTTCATAAATGCGTACTGCTGTAATACAAGAAATGCCGGCGAAGCACTAAACATTTCGCACTCTCTAGGAATGGTGTCTTAGGTACTATGAATACAGAAGTAGGATGCATAAAGTGAGTGCGACGTAGCCTCCGGCTAACATCAACACTGTTTTCTTCTTTTAAAACTGTAGTCAAAAACTAATGCTTCCCCAATATTCATCGGTATACTTCTGCCATCATTTCTACCCCTACCCCACCAAGGGGGAGGCAGGTGTCATAAGGTCAAAACATGTAAGATTCGCTGATTAAATTATCGTCTCGTCTCCTTCATCTCATTCAAATTATGGCTCCATCAGTGTATCATTAGGAAAAACACCTACAGCTTTGCGTTCTCTCGATGACTCTTTACCTACAACCCTGATCTATCATCAGACCGCAACTACTTTACAAACTTATCAAAGTATATGTCCCATAGAGGGACCAGGCAAGTTGGGGCTGTGTATAAATATATGGTATGAACACGATACCCCGAAAGTTGGGAAAATAACAAATATTTCACTCTGTCCAAAATAACAAACACAATATGTCACAACATACTAAACCATACTTCAATTTTGCAACCAAACCATAAAAAGAAACTACTAGTGGGTAATCATCTCTTTTAAACAATGGTTGAAATTTCTGCAAAAACTAATGGACATAATACCAACATCAACACGGCTAGAAACGGCGGTATTTTATCATTTGAGATCTTTGGCATATTTCTAAGCACAGTATCCTACAGGCGAAAAGTCTTTTCCAACTTCTAAATCAGTGTTCATCAAGTTAACGAAGTGAAGGATGCAGACAGCTTACTGCCTCACGTATCAATTCAACTAATTAATAAAGTATCTCATAATGATTACTCCTTAGAATCGTTTAAGATTCCACTGAATATTAAATTTCTACACAAAAAACCAAAACCAAGAAACCTTCCGGTTATCAACCTCCACTTATCACTTATCCTCCCTTCAAAAACAAATGTCTTTCTTAAATTTCGCATCAATAGTATCTTCAATTCTTTACTTTGGGCACGAAAAGGAATTTATATCGTACTTCTGTAAAAATACAGTACTGTAAAAATACAGTACTGTAAAAATACAGTACTGTAAAATCTACGATCTAAAAGGCTAAACAGCAGGATTACAGTTCATCTATTGTTTTCACAAACTTATTCACCCAGTTTACTAGAGAGCAGAATCTTCTTTACAGCTAAATTCTTACATTTCGGTCTATCCCCGCTACTAGCAAAGATCTTGTGAGTTTTGTAGAGTATCCTTAAAGGTCCAACTGCTAGTTATCGATAGACCTAACACCGAGGGCGTAAGGTATACCAGTACTCCGTGTTTCAATACAATTCATGTCCTTCGGCAGTCAAGGCCCCGGACAGGTATTGGGGATCATGCTGAAACAACCCCTAATAGTTCCAAATTAACGAAAAGGTTTTAATGGTGTCCTAAAAACAGTATGTCATCCTTGCCTACATCATCTATTTGTCGCTATATCACTGATAGTTGAGACGCAAACAATTCAATATACTGTCCTACATCCTTCCTCAGTGCAAATTTTACAGTGGCAAAAAACCTACACTTATTAGTCAACTTTGATGCGGAATTTGTATTCGGGTGTCATAGTGACCACCTATACATGTCGTTCCTCATGCTTCAATTTACGCTTCGGAAATACATGACTCCGAGCACGAATTGAAAATGAAAAGTGATTCAGTACAGTACAGACAAAGGTGAAAGTGTAGGCAAACCTTACAGATAAGACTACGGGAAAGAACAGTCCCCACTTCCACCAATTAAAATAATTCCTTGAACATATTTTAAAGTTTTCAACAATCGTTCCTCTCGCTACATAGTAATGAAGGTAGCAGTAGGTTGCTCTCCAAAGAATGCATTCTCCTTCCAATAAGCTCTGATCTGATCTGTATGCGGATGTTGCAAGAATTGAACAGAGGACTGCCGTCCAGATCGCCACATCTTGCTTCTTTAAAATGCACTGGGCGAATGGTTGCCGCAGTGCGACGTCCGGATATATGTGATGAATTCCACGCAGTGCGCCAAAGCCCTGCGGAGCTATCGTTGTATCCAAATCACCTGGAACGTATAGCATTTGGAACTGACTTTTTCCACTTTTTATGTCTTTTTAAGTTTCACGACTCACTTCGGGTGAAGCTTTCTTCACCAGGTACAATTAATTTGGCTTTCTTCAGTGCCTCCGTTGGTTCTTCTCTTTCTTTCTGCTCGTGAAAACGCTTTAATCGCATTTGTGACTCTTTTACTTGTCTTGTATCTGATGGGAAAACGACGGCACCCTGGCCCTGATTTATGGACACTGGCAGGAAAGCATGAGGACGATCCGAGTAACTTAGTAACGGATTATGAGGCTGGCCGGGTTGAGGATTACCAGGCATGCTTGTCACGGAATTGGAGTGACCTAGGGCAAAAAACGTAAAAAGACTCTGTTTTACCACTAGGGATATTAGCAAATTTTGAATGTCGATACTGTGTTCAAGTCCATTCGAACACTACATGGTAAGACGATACGAACATTAACGACTTAAAAAAACCTGTTATTTTATTATCTGATAGATAAACCGCTCGCAACTCGAAATGGAATCATTAGAGGCTGAAGACTTATCAGTAGTCATTGTCTGTAACTTGACATCGACCTTTGGCGTATAGAAAGCGACAGTGACACTCCGAGTAACAGTTAACAGAAATACTAACGTAGTTAAATAAAAATACAGCTCAACTCTAAGTGTTGCGGGCTAGTCGACAATGTAAGCGAGCGTGACATTTTAGCATGGAGGATGCAAATACAATCCACTAAGAGACAACTGCTGAGTCCCTTGAGTAATTCCAGTAATTCCTTAAGTAAAAACACAAGTACTGAACCCAACTGGCAACAGCTAACCGGCTTATGACTCCTACGCCTCTCATGAGATTTTCTTAGCATTTATTCTACGAATTTTTTATCCACTGCCGTAACATAATAATAAAGTGCAGTCATAGAAATGTCAAAATTCAAAATATAATGCTATGTCGCCTGTCTTACAAAACGAATCACGAATCATCAATCTACCCTAAAAGGGTTAGCTTATCCGCTAAGCGAGCTCATTGAACTGAAGGAGGGAGAATAAATCCACTACGGTACCACTAATTTCAATGATGGGAGTCATGACCATAAAAACCTGTGTTAACGACATACCTGTTACAAGTGGAGCTGAAGAGAAAGGTAGTGCGTCCATCATCTTCGATGTTTTGCCTTCACTATTATTATTATGCGTATTTTCTACTTTCACGCCTCCATTGGACACCGAGGACACGAAAGTTGCAGGCTGTGGGCGAATGACACTCACAACGTGTGACTGTGGAATTTGCTGATGCTGAGCTGCCTGGGGTATGACAATGGTTTTTTGCACGGTGACTGGGCCAACAAACTGAGATGAAGTAGTTGTGTGCGGAGAAGTGTGGTTTGTAGCCCCTGACGAGGTTGTGTCGGAGATATTCTCTGCTCCTTGGTTTGCGTTTGCATGTTGTGAATGCAGTGGCGCACTTTGACCCACAGTAACAGTGGGGCTCAAAACTGTGATACCACTTGGGGAGGTGGTTTCGACTTGGGCACTGGTTACCAGGTGACCAGGCACTGGCGCTGTGCGCAGTATTGCGGAATGCGCAATGATAGTAGGTATCTTCTGGTGTGACGTGGGGCTTTTGGCCGTATTAGAAAGAGCCGGCTTAGCAGATGACACATTTCCTTGTTTAGATGTTGATCTCGACTGTTCTTGTCGCTGAGGAAATCCTTCCAAAGCGGATGATAACTGCTCAAAATGTTTCCGTTCTTCCACGGTGTTTGATTGCGGACCGCTTGGGGAGTTTGAATCCTTTGACGTTGGCACAAATGACGGCGGCATCATGAGTCCATGTGTTGGGGAGGCCGGAGCTGACCTATATTTACAGAAAATGGCGAACAATGCATTACCATGGTTAAGAGGAACATTAAAGCAAAGTTAAAGCACTAATGAGAATCGAAAGATCGACAATGTTTCGCCCTCACTGCATTCCACCTGTTCAAATTAAGTGGTCTGTCAAGGCGTCGAAATACGCCTGCTATGAGATTGAACCTATAAACACCTAGTTATCCAAACCCAAATCGTAACTGTATGAAATTAGCGGACCTTTAATGAGACCATTTGCAGGGAACGCGTGAAATGCTAGAAAGTTAGAGGTGTACTTTCTAAGAATCTTTCTAGATGTAACATCCTAGAAGGACTTTTAACCATAGATGTACTTTCATAGAATCAAAATAGCAGGAAATATGCTTCGAATTAAAGAGGCAAGAAAAGATGATGGCGGCCGTTACAAGTGCACTGGTGTAAATGGATTCGGTTCAGAAAGTGTATTTTTAGATTTGATTGTCCTAGGTATGTCTAAAGTAATGTCCTATACAAATCAGCAACTCTCGTTGATTATAGCGTTTTCCTCTCAGAAATAATCATCATGTAGTATTACTCAAACTCCTTAAAGTCCTCATCGTTTGTCACAATATTGTTGTAGTCTGCTTTACAATGAGACATAAAGACACGCTTGGTTGATTTATTAGACCCTGGTACCCGACATCCGACGTGATATAAAGTTTAGGCACAACCAAATTAAATGGAAATAATGCGACAAATCGTGAAAACCACGTGTTTTTAAAGGGTAGGTGGCCGCGCGTTCAAAGGTATCCACCCAACCTACGTTCTTGAATTAAACCCATGTCTGAATGCACTGTAGTCGCTAGCGTTAAACCTAACTCAGCTTACTTTTGGGTGCTGCTGAGGTGTTTTCATTAATAATGCGCTAATCTAGTGATTAAATCAAACAGTTCGTGGTAACGAACTGTAGTAAGGAGCGACCCGGCTCAATAGTAACCAAAACTCTAAAAAACGGAA